>CM077031.1:50894238-51163610 GCA_039090855.1 Macrothele yani
CGCTTCATGTTCTTGATTGCATGTGCAACTTCTTTGCTGGAAGGAGTGGAGGAACTCTGGTACTGGTATCTTTCATGATGTCTGGAGTGCATATATCATCCCCTTTTCATATAATTTGTGAGTAGAAATCTTTTCCACTCTTGTCAAAATTTCGCCTCTATTTGCTTGTTACAGAACCACATCTTCTTTTCTCAGTGCCACTTAATCTGTTTTCTTCCCTTACTGAGATGTCCCTTTGCTATCTTTAGGCTTTGGTTTGTTTTCAATTGCTTTCCTCACTAGTTCACAGTTGAGATTTCCTTACGTCTTCAGTGATACTTTTTCTTACTGTCTTGCATAGCTCTATATATTCCACTTTGGAAGTCACATCTTCTTTAGTTGTCCTCATCTCCTCTTCTTTTTTGCATCAACATTTTGGTTTTTCCTGATAATTTGTTCACATGCAACTTGTTCTTAGACCCAGCTAATTTTGTTGCTGTTTCCATAAGAGCTTTGGTTACTTTTCTGTTAACTTCAGAGATGTCCACTTCTTCCGATGTTAGGCCTTCTAAAGCCCCAGAGAGAACCTGTTCTTCAGTTCTAACTGTGAAGGTACTATGGTGTTTTTTAAGGTTGGTTATGTCAATAGATTTTTTGTTTGTCTTATGAGCTTGCCACGTTCAAGTTTTAGTTGTTGAGGTGCATCTTACATCTCACCAATCTATAGTCACTACCTGTGTTGAACTTGTTTAGCACACTGCAGTCTTCTATGACAGAATTTTTTGTTACACATAATAAAATCAATTTCACTTGTCGTCCCATTTGGATGTCTCCATGTCCATTTCCTGTGTGGCTTTTTCTTGAAGAAGGAGTTCAAGATAGAAAAACCCTTCTGCCTCTGCAAACTCAACGAGAGTATTTCCACGCTGGTTTCTGTTGCCATGACCAAATTTACCTACTGAAGTTTCATTCTGTTGCCGTTGCCCTATTTTTGCATTGAAATCTCATAATGGTATTTTCAAGTGCTGCTTACCTTTATTATTTAGATGACAAATTTCCTCCATAAAATTCTTCAATTTCTTCTTCAGGATGACTTGTGGTGGGTGCATAAGTTTGAATAATCTGAGCCTGTGGTATCTTTTCGAGAGTTGGATAACAAGTCGTGCAGCTCTGTCAGAGGGACTTTCAAGCTTCTACAACTTTATGCCTTCACTTTTCAACTTCTACAACTTTATCCTTCACTTTCCGAATTTCATCCACCCATCTCCCATGTGGTCTTCTTCTGGGTCTTTTCCTGTCCCTTGGAATCCAATCTAAAATTTCGGCTGTCCATCGATGATCTGTCCTTCTGGCAGTATGTCCCAGCCCATTGCCATTTCAGGGATTTAACTCTGATCATGATGTCTTCCACTCTTGTCATTTTCGGATCCACGAGTTCCTCTTCTTATCTCTCCTGGTTACACCAAGTATGCACCTCTCCATGCTGCTTTGAGTTGTCTGCAGCCTTTGTATGTCTCTTTTTAGTTAAGGTCCACGTCTCTGCACCATGCGTAAGCACTGGAAGGATGCATTGATCAAACACTTTATATATATATGCATGTATATATATCTCACTTTATGAGACCACATCTCACTTTATGAGATATATACATGCATATATATATATAAAGTGTTTGATCCATCCTTCCAGTGCTTACGTATAACAAGAGGCGTACAAAACTGCGGACAACTCAAAGCAACATGGAAAAAGTGCATACTTGGTGTAACCAGGAGAGATAAGAAGAGGAACTAGTCGAAAATGACAGGAGTGGAGGACATCGTGATCAGAGTTAAATCCCTGAAGCAATGAACATACTGCCAGAAGAACGAATCATCGATGGACGGCATAAATTTTAGATTAGATTCCAAGGGACAGGAAAAGACCCAGAAGAAAGACCGCATAGGAGATGGGTGGATGAAATTCGAAAGTATGCAGGGGTGACATGGAGGAGACTGGCACAAGACAGACCGTTGTGGAGGAAACTTGGGGAGACCTTCGTCCAACAGTGGATTGATAATGGTTGACAATGATGATGATGATGATATATATAGTTTAATAATTATATGTATGCAACCATTTAATTAGTAATTAAATCAATATAAAAATTTTATATACTGTATTAAATTAATGTATATATTGCTTACAATCCGAATCAATATGATTATATATTTATATATGTACCGTTACCAAGTGGTCGTTATGAACGATCCTCGATAGTTAAGTCAACCTCAGACATCGATGCCGTGTGGTGAGTAACCGCTTTCTTTCTGGGCTTTGGTACGTACGTCGATTGTGTACTCGTGGTACAGCGTTGATAAGGTTGCCCTCGGGATTAATAAGGTTCATACCACTTGGGAGATAGAATGACCGATTTGTCTCATTCCGACAATGCGGCCACGGTCGAAGTCCTCCTGACCAACACGTTTACCCGCGTTCCTCGATTGGGATTTACTGTTAGGAAGCCCTGCTGTGTGCCTATTTATCGCCTTCTTTCGGTTTGATTCTGTCCCATTCTGAGCCTTGAATGCCCGTGTCAACTGTCCGTTACTCCTATCTCTAATGTTTTGTCTCCTGAGTGTGTATATACACTCATTGTCATAAAAGTCCGCTCACCAAGAGATAATCGTGCGATTAACGCGAAACTCAGTGAATAGCTACGGGGAGGGCAGACATGCAAATTATTAAAGTTTTGTGAGATTCCACATGCCTGCGCGTCCAAGACCGCATCTGCAATCGCAATCCTTGGGGTTTACAATGCGCCGCAAAGTGGAATCCACATTCGTGCCGAAGTGCACTGTAAGAGTAAGGTGAAATTCCTGAGCAATAGAATGCCGAGCAGCCGCCATAGATGTGCTTACGGACAACTAACGGGGCGCGCCGAACAGGCCGCCATTTATGCCGGTCGGACAGTATGGTGCGGTCATATGGGTGGCAATGGACACAAGAAGTCCCCCAGACACGGCGGACTGGCTCTGGACTACACAGACACACCATTAGCAGAAAAGACCATGGGATCGTCACGCACAGATGCATCGAAGTCCTTGTCCAACATCCAGGAGCATATGATGGCCTTACAAGTGACTCCTGTGTCCGCCAGAACCCTTTGCAAACGCCTGGCAGGGCCGACTCTGCACTCTTCGACTGCAGTTGCGTCTTCTGCCATTAAAACCTGACCATTGTCGGCGTCAATTGCAGTGGTGTCAGCAGCGAGCTACCTGGAATGCTATAGACTGGTGACGTCTAATGTTCAGTGGCGAAACCTGCGTCTGTACGGGAACGGACGACCACGGTGTCAAAGTGTGGAGGACCGCAGACGAGAGCTACAATCCCAACTTCATTGTACAGCGTTGCACGCCCCGAACTGCATCCGCGATTGTCTGACGAGCTATCGCGGATGATAGCCAGACTTCCCTCGTAGTGATCCCAGATGCAGTGATCTCGTTGACAGCCCAGCGTTACGTACAGGAGATCCTGCCGCCCTATGTGCTGCCTTTCCTTGCGGGGGGACCCGGAGGCCATTTTCTAACAAGATAACTCCCGTCCGCACACGACTCGTGTTTCCCAGGACTGTCTACGTCATGCTTCGACGCTTCCGGGGTCTGCCAGATGGCCTGATCTCTCGCCCATCGAGCACGTGTGGGATCACGTGGAACTCCAGCTTTCTCAATGGCCCAATGTTCGTGATTTAGAGCGTCAGTTGCAGGAAGTGTGTGCCGATCTCTCAATGAGTGTCTTCGACTCCATGCCGAACCGCATCGTCGAATGTATTCCAGCACGAGGTGCTCTGATATAACTCTGACGCTGACCTGAATGTGTACCGTATGTCCCCGGCAAATTGTCCTGCTTCTGTGATATTCTAATCACTTTTGTCCTTGGTATGTACTATCTCACTTCTAAAATCTCATTTCAATATGACACCTTCTTCTTGGTGCGCAGATTTTAATGACAATGATTGTGTATATATACACTGGCGTGCAAAAATTAAGGACGAGACGGTTTTTGAAATGTAACGTCGTGCAGAAGTGCTCCACATCGACTCAAATCATACCATAAGATCACCAAGATGTAAGAATATGGGACAAGTGAGCAGAACCGTCCAAACAAGGAATCCAAAGGATACAAAGGCACTTGAATGAAAAGGTAGCTTCGAGCACAACTGGACAGAAGACAGAAACGTCCATGTGACAGGCGGTAGCAAAGAAAAATCCAGCCCTTTTCAGTGATCCATACTAAAATAGGGGATCCCTTACTAAAGTAGGGGATGTGATCACCCCTGACTACGTTGCAGGATTTACAACGTCTGTCCATGCTGAGGACGAGGTTGTCAAGGTGCTGTTGAGGCATCGCGGCCCATTCCTCTTGTAGTGCCAATCGCAGCTGCGGAATCGTTGCTGGCGGCTGGTGACGTTCTTCCAAGCGTCTCCCGGGAAGGTCCCACACGTGTTCGATTAGCTTTAGGTCCGGAGACCTTGCGGGTCAATCCATGCGTTGAATATCTTCACTCTCCAACAGCTCTGCGATAGCCCCTGTACGATGAGGTGTAGCGTTGTCGTCCATGAAGAGGAACTCAAGACATACAGCAACTCTAAACAGACGGACGTGAGGCAGGGGAACCTCGGTACAATAGCGGACACCAGTTACTGGACCTCCTTGGAAGATGTGGAGGTCAGTACGGCTACCAAGCATGATACCGCCCCAAAGGAGAACTCTGACATCTCCAAACCGATTCTTTTCCGATGATGTTTGAGGTGTTGTTGCGTGTTCTCTGTCCTTTCTAGATGTGTATGAATCCAGAATCGCTCGTCAGACTAAATCGGCTCTCCTCCGTAAAGAGAACTCGACCCCATTGCTCATGTGTCCAGTTCTTGTGTTCCTGGCACCACAGAAACTGCCGTCTCCGATGAGCAGGCGTTAATGGCACACACCGTACTGGTCGTCGTGCAAATAGACCACCTTTGTGCAGCCTCCTGGCCACGGTAAAACGTGATAACGGATAACGGACATCCAGTTGTCTGTTACATGTGCCTTGCGATTTCTCCCGCTGTCTTCCGTCTGTCTCTTCTCGCCTGTAGGACAATATACCGGTCGTCCGCCGCCGTGGTTGCTCGTGGACGACCACTGCTGAACCCTTAGAGCAGCTGTTACTGTAGTTTGAAATGCTCTTGAAGCTCGTGAAGCAATTCTGTGAGCGATCCCGAACTCCTCGGCCACACTAGTCACACTTCGACCTTCTTCCAACTTCCTGATGACGCGACTTCGGGTAAAGTCATCCAGATGTCGTCTACTGGATTGCCTGTTGGCCATATCACACGGTAGCAGCAACTCGACGTCGTTCAAACCGATGTACACCGTGCAATAGCTTTCACCGAATTGCTGAGCATACACCGCCCGTGTGCTTTATACCCTTCCGACACCCCCCCCCTCCACGTCATGCTGCATATATGCGCATGCCCTACCGTACCGGACCCTAGACTATCTCCTGAGTGGTCTTTCGCTCCGTTCTGCCTGCTCGTTCCGCTGTTATGCTAATTTCTCCTCTTCGTCTTTAATTTTTGCACACCAGTGTATAATGTAGGAACACAGATGGAAAGGGGAGAGTTGCTATATTTTGTGGTTTGCTGCAAGCGCCGAAATCCGTATTTGGTTAAAGACTTTCGTGTTGAATCACTTCGAAATGCACTCAAGAAACTACAGCGTATTAAAGCCGTTTATTTTTATGGTGTAATAAACACAGAGATTCGCCAAGCTTTTGCTCTCAACTGGGAGGCTTTTTCAAGGTAGACATAGAAAGCATTATTATGTCTACCATTGGCTTGAAAAAGCCTCCCAGTTCAGTGCGAAAGCTTGGCGAATCTCTGTGTTTATTACACCATAAAAATAAACGGATATAATACCCTACATGCGTTTCGTGAGTATTCTTATTGTAGTGTATTAAAAATAACGTTTTCAAAATGCACTTCTTCCCAGTTTTTTGCACTGGAGGTTTAACGACCACCATCGACAATTTGATGGTCTAAAAGACTCCATGCCGGACATGCTATATATAGAGAGTTATATCTATAAGCAGTAGCCCGACCCTAATATAGGGACACTGACTCCTGGGAAAGGGTACAGCAAGTGCCGTAACACAAACACAATAAGCATACTTCACCGGGATTCGAACTCCGACCCCATTATCGGCGAATCGTCAGAAGCCAGCGGTTAGACCACTACGCCAACGGGCGGTTTTCCCGTGAAGCAAGCACTGCCTTCAACCCGATACTTTCCCAATACAAACAGAAGGAACAGACGTTTCAAACAGAGCAAAAAGTACTCGAAAAAACATGGCAGCATGTGAATCACACACTGTCATTATATCAGCTCAGCCATGATGGGGTAATAGTATCTGTTAGTGCTGTTATATTTTGAATTATATCTAACATTAAAATAATATCTACGCAAAATGAAGAGTGCTATTAATAACAGTTGCATAGCAGATTTTGGTATGTCATCATGGTTATCATTGGCCACCATTATCTCCCATGTTTAACTGACTGCCTTGAGCCAGTCTCCTCAATGTCACTCCCATACACCTTCGAATTTCATCCACCACCTCCATGTTTGGTATGTAAAACCCTTGTACATAATTCTACTTTGGTTCCAGTGAAAGGGGAGGGGAAGATTTAACGAACCACCGTGAGCATGTCCAAAAACTGTAAACACTTCTGCGTCCCTAATTTAGGGCCAATGGTATCAGGGAAGGAAGAGAGCCAGTGCTGTATGGCAAACAAAACATCCATGCCTTTCCGATATCATAAAGCAGACGCTGCTCGGACAAATGGTCACTAGCCAGAGCATAGACCACTGATCTACATGGAAGCTGGTGTGGTTTAAAATCAAGCTTCCTCAATCTCTAGGATACTTTCGTATTTGTAGAACATAAATATTTCGAACAAATCAGGGCTATGACACAGGATACAAACCCTGATTTAAAAGTCCGAAAAGCGAAGTATCAAAAAAGAGTGGCATAAACAATGCCCGTTTACAATTTTTTTATAACGAATAGTCCGTAACGCAGAGCAACCCACATGACGTCACTTTTGAACCACGACAGAATTTTGTCGTCAGAGGGGAACGATCGTGAGGTTCCTTGTGCTAGCAGCACGTACTAACAAGCTGGTCGCCTACATCGGAGAAAACTGAGAAAAGATAAATTAAATTACGTGACATTCATCCGTACCTAGAATCCACAGCAGTTAAATCGCATTCTTGAAGACGACATATACATTTGTGAAGGCAAGTGTCCCTCCTGAATGAAGAACAATGAAGAGAGCGAAGATCCTGAACGTACCGAACATTAAATTTCACTCAACGCACACTGTCGTGTTTATGAGGGAACATCATTTGTGCTCGTCTGTAAAGCAGTGCATCGCGGTTTAAAGAGCAACTGTGCGTTTTATATTTCTGTAGTTCGAAAACGACAGTGCGTCAAATGAAATTATACTTCAAATTAGAAATCCAGGAGCACATCTTTTCCTGTATGCAAAACACTCGAACTGAACAATAATTAATAGAAAAATATTGTACTACACGGGAATAATGCGATTTCTGATCATGCTACATTTAGGGGCTACCAATAGTTTCACTTCCAGCTAACCAGATTCGCAAGAATGTGATATGATTCAGAGTAACTAACTCTTATCAATATAGGGAATGGGGCGTGCGTACAAGGAAAATTTCTTAGATAATTATGCATTTCTTCATCGATGACAATCTAGCATTTTAAAAATTGTGAAAAGGATCCAAGATGTCCCTTACTGGCCATCCCAAAGAACAATATTTCTTGTCTTTGGCTTTAGAGAAATGCAATTTTGAAAAGGGGCCATAATATCTAACGGCAAATCATCACATGTGACAAATCACAAATACACCACTCTAGAAAGCAGAATCAAGCTTCCTCGATCTAGGCAGCAAATCAGATCGAGGAAGCTTTATTTTGCTTTCTAGAGAAGCAAGATTCAAGTGGTGAACCTGTGATTATAATTTCCGTATATTATCGGGAACTACTTTCTCTAACGCTTTCTGGGACCAGGTTGTATTTAAACAAAGAGGAACTATACACCGGAAATTGGGAACTAGTTGAAAGAATTGAGATTCGGTAGTACAACCAAAGTAATAAAAATTAATAGTAATAGAAACAGCCAATGTCCACTGGGGAGAAGTAAGCTTCCTAAAGGTGAAACAATTATCTAGATCGGTTCAATAGTTTTCGAGTTCTGTAAAAATATCCGTATATTACTGTGATCTATTTTCTTTCCAGTTGGGTGTCATCAGGTTGTATGTAAACAAAGCGGAACCATACACGGGAAATCGGGTACTACTTAAAAGCGTTATGATTCGGTAGTACAGACGAAAACAATTGAAAAGGAAATAATAATAATAATAATAAATAAAATAAATAGTCAATTTACTGGTAAACAATCATATTTGCTGCCTTAAGCACGAAGAACAAGACGTAACCTATTTCAACACAGAATAAACCAAGCCGAATCATTGCAAGCTGTGAAAACATATTTACTTACGAAAATTAAAACTTGTTTAAAAGTTTAAAATGATTAAAACAATGTGCGAGATCTTTCGGATCTTTCTTTAGAGACCCATTCTCAGGCACAACGAGAAACTCACACGGGGCACGCTGGCTTATATACACACCTCTGTGCATCAGCGAGATACAACGCATGCGCCGTACTACAAGGTCGAGTATGCTTTACACAGAAAGTAACAAAATGAAAATATGTACAAATGCATGAAAAGAAGTGCAAATGGCAGTAAGTAAGTAATCAAGACATATTTACAGTAGAAGTGGGATTCTCCAGCAGAAACCTCCAGGGAGCAGGTATGATTTGCGGGGTTTCTTCATTACAACATTATTCGGCAAAATCATAAATATACAAACTCTCCAAAAAGAGCACTGCAGTTTCAGTTCTCGCCGAGCACAATTATTTAACATCATTCCATAGTGGTAAATAATCGCCTTTGTTGACTGTTCGGGCTAAAGCCGTTGCGGATGAAAGGGTACGAACATTGTATTTATGTTCGAAGATTCTCACCTCGAGTGACCGACAAAGGATGTAGTGGCACAGAATGTACACCATATTTTTCCATGATTGAAACATGGTCACGATCAGACTTGACCAAGTTGAAAAGGCGTTCGGAAGAAATGCCGAAACTGTAGTTGAACTTATGGCACGTTTTATAGAGTGTGGATACTATGGTGGGGTATTAAGGAATGGAGCCAACAAAACTGATGATAGGCAATTCACGTTGGGTTCGAAGTGTGATGGAACTATGGCGCTGAAACTTGTGAAGAGTTTTAATGAAATATCTGTGGGAATATCCGGACGACTCGGCCATGGTGGAAATGTGCTGAAGTTCTAGCGAGAGATCAGAGTTTGATGAGGGGTGTTATAGGCTCGACGAATTAAAGAATGAAGTGAACCAGATTTGTAACTGTTAGGAGTAAACGAGTTATATGGGATCATCACTGAAACAAACGTTGGCTTGCGATAAACTGAGGTATGAATGCGGTCCCATGGGGTGGGTTTCAACAGTATATCCAAGTAAGGCAAGGAATCAGCAGATTCAATTTCTAAGGTGAAGGTAATCGAAGTGAGGACGGAGCAAAGAGATTCTGTAAAGGCACGTAAATCGGGAACGCAGTACTGCCAAAGTAACAAAACATCATCAAGGTATCGGGTGTAAAGCAAAGGTTTTACCAGTAGATTGATTCATGTCCGGGCTCTTAAGTGCGACTGTGAGTGGGATGGAATGTGAGGGTATGCGATGGCATATCTCTCGCCGTATGTAACACAGATGCCGATGCATTTTTACTAAACTAACGAATTTTTCTAATGCAAATGACATTTTAACAAAATAAATGAATAAATAAACACTTTCGGGAAAGGGCCAACCCTTTACTCTTCTAAATATGCCCCTGATTTTGTCATGTTCTCCGTGATTCAAAAACGTTTGAAGACCCTCAGCGCTAGGGCAACAAAAGTGCTCTGTTGAATTGAAATACACTCATCGTCAAAAACCTAGTTGCACTCAAAAGAAAGCAACCTACAGAAATGAAACCTGGTGGGTAGGTTTGACATCGTGAGAGATGCAAATGGCTGAAATATCACGCTCGGCCGCACACGTGACGCAGGCAAGGAGAGGTCGTAGCGCTGTGCCTGAACGGCTATATAAAGTTGTCCCATTGCGCGTGCTTGCCATTCTGACTCAATCTGTTGTGTTGGTTGCATCCTTTACAAGTGAAGTATGCCTCGGAGAAAAGTTCGGAAGCAATTCGAGCAGTTGGAGGAGTTCGAGAGGGGCCGAATCGTCGGGGTCCGGGCATCCGGATGGTCTTATCGCCGTATTGCGCGCCATACTGGTCGGGCGGATATCACCATAGCACGCTGTTGGTGGCAGCGGATAGAACGAGGCACGCAGCAGCGAAGAATCTGAATGACCTAGGCGAACCAGGGTCTGGGCGACCTAGGGAAGGCTCTGGGTGACCTAGGCGAACCAGAGAGAAATAGGACCGACGGGTTGTTCGACATGCGCGGGGTAACCCAGCAGCCAGGATTGCCGATATTCAGCGAGCAGTTGCGCCCTCCATGCATTGTCCTATTAGTGCCAGCATCATTGATAGACGGCTGTACGACGTAGAACTACACGCACGCAGACCGTTACGACGACTGCCCTTAACACCAGCGCATCGTCGCCGAAGACTGCAATGCTGTCGTGCCAGACTACCGTGGAGTCAATCAGAATGACAGCGGGTGATCTTCAGTGACGAGTCCCGCTTTTGTCTTGGAGGAGACGACCAACGAATCCGTGTGTGGGGGCACGTGGTCAGCGTCAAGATGAACGGTTTGTTTTCGAGCGTCAAACGTCCAGAAGGCCTGGTGTCATGGTGTGGGGTGTAATTGCGTAGGTTGCCAGATCACCTTTGGTGTTCATTACACGCATTTTGACACCCTAACGTTACGTTAATGGGGTTCTGCAACCATACCTTCGCTGAACACTCACTCCGGTGCGATTTTCGAACAGGATAACGGTCGTCCTTAAACTGCTGTTTTCTCGAGAGCTTGCCTTCAAGGCACTGACATTCTGCCATGGACAGCCGGATCTCCAGACCTATCGCCAATTGAAAATGTGTGAGATGCTGTTGGACGCGCTATACACTATATTGACAAAAGTCACACTCCACCCCTACCACACAATCTGCAGAAACTTCGTGAAAAACATTCAAGTTGTATGGAATGGCTTATCACGGGACACCATTAGGAACCTGTACAACTCCATGCCGAGACGTCTGTGAACAAACATGGCGGCCCGACACCATGCTGAGAGACACTACTTATTGGCGTGTAGCTCAATAAATATTGTCCATATCAGGCTCAATGTTTAATCATTTATTGTTCTTTGCCATCTTTACCTTTCTCCCGAATAGCATTGCAATCCAACAACTCCTTCTGGGTGTCACTTTCTGGTGTTTTTAGCCGCGAACAGTGTGCTATGGCGATACCCGCAGGACCTGTATGGCGCGCAATACGGCGATTAGACCATCCTGCTTCCCGGAGCCTGACGATGCGGCCCTCTCGAACTCCTCCAACTGCTCGAAATGCTTCCGAACTATAGGCATACTTCATTTGGAAAGGATGCAACCAACACAGCAGCACGAGTCAGAATGGCAAGCACGTGCAACGGAACGACCTTATACAGCCGATCAGGCACAGCACACTAGGACCCCTCCATACTTGCATCACATGCGCGGCTGAGCGTGATACTTGAATCATTTGCATGTCACACGATGCCAAACGTATCCACCAGGTTTCATTTCTGCTTGTTGTTTCAGTCTGGGTGGAACTATTTTTTGGACGATGAGTGTATTTGTAAGTGTGAAAGGAAAAATTATTGGGTATTTCCCTGATTGATTAATCAGCTCTTCGAAATTAGGATTTTTACTTAAATAAGTATTAGATCATCCACGTATTGCAGTTTCATCAGTGCTTGCCATTTTTTTCTCCACGCGTTCTTGAGATTTTTTATCGATGCTTTGAATCATTATTCCATCGAGACGAAAGGCAGAAATTCGCAGTTAACGACCGTATTATATTTAACGACCAAGGGCTCTGAAGAAGATTTCTGCTGAAAGATATTAAACGCCAAATGTCACACATTTATGAGGCAGGTGGTATCTTTCAGATGGTGCGATTGCATTGACAAGCGCTGACCTAAATCAACTCCCAAAATAAACTTATTCGTATGTAGATCCTCCTCACTCTGTGAAACATCTGCGTTATATACGACGTAACAAAAATTCCTTTCTCTAATGGAAGAAAGTTAGTTTTCAGAAACACAGTTGGACATCGAAATTCTCTATATCTGGAAGTTTTGTGGATCACGATGATCATTAAAAAAACTGTTTCCATATAGAGAAAGAAAATAAAAAAAACAGAAATGTTTCTATATACAAAAATTCTATATATCGATTTGTTTTCAAGACACATCGAGGTTTCTCCCCCCCCCCCTGCCATTACAGTTAGAAACAGGTCAAAAATTTTGTTCCCGGACAAATCTGCTTTGAACTATAAATTCGAAACTCAATTTATAATTATACACTGATGATCCATTCCATTATGACCACCCCCAGCCCAGAGAAGTGAGTGCGCCTGGAGACCGAACGGTGGCGCAGGTGAAGTTCGCAGAACATTATATATAAAATTCGAGGACAAGCATTCGTTTAGTAGAGTGTTCGGAGTCAGAATGGGAAAAGCTGCCGATTTATCGGAGTTGCATAAAGGACAAATTGTGATCACGGCGCCTCGGAACTGGATTTCGGAAATGGCGCGCCTTGTGGGCTGGTCACGTGATGCTGTTTTGAGTACGTATCAAAAGTGGTGCACAGATGATCAAACGTCGAACCGTCGTTCAGCCGTGAGTCATCCAGAGCTCACTGATGCCAGAGGCGACCGGAGATTGTCATGCATTGTTCACATCTACCGCAGGGTCACAGTGCGAAACATCCCCCGCAGCTCCAACAGAGGTGATCAGGACAATGCGTCACAGTGCACAGTTCATCGGAGCTTTCTGCGGATCGAGACTGGACCGCGGATGATTGAAAAAGTTGCTTGGTTTCCTGGTGCATCACGTAGACGGCCGAGCAGGGATACGCCGATTACCAACAGAGGCTATGACACCTGGATGCACTTTTGGGCGGAAACAGGCCAGCGGCGACGGCGGTTTTATTCTGTGGGCGATGTTTTCCTGGAACACTTTAGGCCCCATTACCCCAATAGCACAATCCGTGGCAGCTGTCAGGTATCTGAACATCATTGCGGACCTAGTTCATCCATTCATGGCAACTGTGTTCCCTGTGGGTTATGGCCTTTACCAACATGATAATACGCCATGCCACACTGCCAGAAACGTCAAGAAGTGGTTCGAGGAACATGCTGGTGACTTTCTATTAATGCCTGGAACTCCAAATTCTCCTGACTTGAATCCAATCAAACATTTGTGATTAGACTTGGAAAAACGGGGTTGCGCTACCCTCCGCCCCGCGCCCCCTTCCGAAACATGGAAGTGTACGGGAGTTGATCTCATCAGATCATATGTAGGGGATTTTACGAAGGGAGTGTCAGACCCCAGGTCTTAAACAATCCTTAGAAATAGGAAGCTAGGAGATTTGGGCTAGAGGGCCCGATAGGAAGGTGACACGGAAGCGAAGTAGAAAGGGTGAGGAAGACGCCCTTATTTATTACCAGTCGGCCAGTACCCTAGGTCCGACGGCTTGACGTGCCCATCCGACGCACGGCGGATATTTAGTGCATCGAGCGTTTGTACCTGACTGGGATCGAACCTGAAGTCCTCTCCGTGGCAGTCGCGAACGTTGCTCACTAGGCCACCCGCGGCCCTATACGGAAGCTGGAGGACCTGCTGTTTACTTTATGGTACCAGATACCCAAGGATACCTATCGCCACCTCATCGAATCGATGACTAGCCGAGTGGCAGCTGTTTTCCGGGCTAAATGGAATCCCACAGCTTATTAGGTAGGTGGTCATAATTTAATGGATCATCGGTGTACATAATCATATGTAATTATAATATGTACATAATCATATGTAATTATAATATGTACATAATCATATGTAATTATAATATGTACATAATCATATATACACTATATTGACAAAAGTCACCGGACACCTAGAAAAGAAAAACAACATAGCATTTATTGGCATATATTAGCATGGTGCCGGTCCACCTTTGGCCTTAATGCATGCACTCACCGTTGGAGACATGTATTCGACAAGGTTTTGGAACACAGCGATAGGTAAGCGTTTCCATTCAGTACATAATGCTGCCGCTAACGGTTGCTTAGTGGTAGGCCGTGGTTCCAAACTTCTTATGAGGAGCTCTAATTCAACCCATAGGTGCTCTATGGGATTAAGATCTGGGCTCTGTGTTTGTCAGTCCACACACGGTAAGGAATTATTGTCAAACCACAACATAACAATCCTTGCTTTATGGCTCGGTGCATTATGCTGCTGGTACCAACAAGGCTCGGTTCGATAGTATTGCTTAGAATACCGAAGTAGACGTGCTGGTTAACAGGTTTGTCCACGATAATCAATGGGCCGGGGCCATAATAAGAAAAACACCTCCACACGAGTACACTGCCAGCTCCAAACTTGACCGTAGTAACATGCAGTACGCTGGGGTAAATAACGTTTCCCCGGCTGCCGCCATACCCACACACAGCCATCAAAGTGATGGATCGTGTATTGATCTACGGTCCACGATATAGATGTTCTTTACACCATGCTAAACGACGAGTAGCATTCCTAGTGGAGATTAAAAGCTTATGAGAAGCCGCACGACCACGGTAACTCATGGAATGAAGTTTTCTGCGAATGGAACGTGTACATACCGATGTTCCAGCATTTTCACTTAGCTGTACACTGAGGTCTTGTGCAGTACTCCGTTGATTAGCTGTAACGAATCTCTTGAAACTTCGACGTCCTGTATCACCGAATTTCTTTGATCTGCAGGTACGTTTTGCCGCTTCAGGCATGCCATGTGTCTTCCACTTATCCAGTACATCCAAAACAGTTGACTTGGGTATGTTAAAACGCCTCTCGGGTTCTCTTATGGACAACCCACAAATATAACACCAAACAATCTTTCTTTCCTCGAAGTCAGCTCTCTCCCGCCCCGACATTTTCGCTCAACCTCATAGTGAGATATGATCGCGGTCAGCTTCAGGCTTGTTTACGTTTTCCAACCGTAGGTTGAAGAAGCGTAATGTTCCAGCTTTTTCCGTCCGTCCGTCTGTCCGCACGATAACTGGCGTAAAAATGATTCGATTTCGATGACATTTTAGTATGTGGTAGGTGACCACCTGGGGACGAACCCTATTGAAAATGGGACAAATGGGGTGAAAGATCCCGTCGTACTAACGGGATCCATTCCATTGCCCTTATGCGTCATAACTTGCGGAAATATAGAAATGGTTCGCTTTCGATGAAATTTTAGTATGTGGTAGGGGACCACCTGGGGACGAACCCTATTGAAAATGGACGAAATGGGGTCAAAGGTCAGGACATAGGATTGGGATCCATTCCATCGCCCTTATCCCATATTATTAAGGTGGACGTCAAGTATTTTTGCCTCCTATACTTCCAATAGAAAAACTTTTGTTAACATTTTCTTCACAATTAATGCGTTCCCAAGGATGAAAATTTGAACATCGATTAAAATATCTTCATATTATAACTTGGAATACTTAATATTTTCTAAAACTTAACCATAATTATATTAAAAATCAATAACTTTTTCTTTGGTGGTGTTGAAACCAGAGAAAGGATGGCGCGACCTGTTATTTTATGACGTCAGTAGACAAACGAATGTTGGATTGCATAATTATGGTTATGTTTTAGAAAATATTAAGTATTCCAAGTTATAAAATGAAGCTATTTTAATCGATGTTAAAATTTTTATCCTTATGAATGCATTAATTGTCCAGGAAAAAAGATGGCGCGACCTGTAGTTTCATGACGTCAGTAGACAAACAAATGTTAGATTGCATAATTATGGTTATGTTTTATAAAATATTAAGTATTCCAAATTATAAAATGAAGATATTTTAATCGATGTTCAAATTTTCATCCTTAGAAACGCATTGATTGGGAAGAAAATGCGTACAAAAAATTTTCCATTCGAAGTACAGGAAGGAAAATTACTTGACGTTCACCTTAAAGGAGCAATTCTTGAATGTATGTAAATTTTATTTTGAAAACGGCTCTAAGGATTTTGATGAAAGGCATTAACCTACCGTTTTCTGGTACTAGAAATCGATCTAGCTTGATCTCGACTTTAGACAAATTCGTTTAGTTTGTTAAATAACCACCCCGAATTATTAAGTTTTTTGTGTCATGGCGTCGCCCTGTTAATGTTATCCATGCTTAGAAATCTTATGACGTCATACTCTCGCAATTCAGAAGCTGGCGCGCGGTCATGTCATCTGTCGCATTACGTCACGCGATGTGTGTGAGTCCCAACGAGATAGAAATACATAGAGTGCTCCTGTGATTGGTTCTCCGCTGAGGCAGCTAAAGCCAACCATGGGAGAGCCCGCCTTCTTTGATGAGGTACAACTTCTGCGTGTGTCAAGGAGTCACCTCAGTTCTTTCAGCTGTTCGGCGATCGTGTTATGTTTAATTACGAATTTAAGGCTACAGTTTTTTGAATATTCACAATTATCATTACCTTTTGGATAATTATATCAACAATAAAATGCCATTTTCTGGCTTTTAATTGTGAGAATAAAAGGAACAAGGATTGTGGAACTGCATTTCACAAGTAAGCATTTTTAAATAAGGTTGAGCTGTAAATGGTCATTTAATCAAACACAGAAAATAAGACATCTAATCCGTGTAGCTGGTGATTAAACCAGCAGATAAACCATTTCAATATCTGTGTTATCTTAAGACTTTTTGTTCCTTATATTTTGTAAACAGTCGTACTCAATGTGAACACTGAATCTTGTTTACTATGGGAAGCTGAGGATAACTGTGGGTTACCAACTTTGAGGCTTTTTGGGAACAATATTTTTACTTATGTAAGTGTTTTTTTTTTTTACATATACTGAGGATGTCTTGCAAATGGCATTTGCATATATATTCTAAAATCTGTACAGTGTACATGCAAATTGTCTACCAAGACAACAAATATTTCAAAATCTTAGGAACCAGCATGTTCTTTTTATGTGACAATGATCAAGTACCCATGGCTAATGCCCATTAGATAGCAAATACTGGTAAAGCTGTCAATTTATAGTTACTTAAATTGCAGAAGTAATAATTGTGATGGGTAATATACATTTATTGCTTGCTGACACCTGTGAGGAAACTATCTAGTATTTTATCCTAAAGCACAGGGTCACCCAACTTGTGTTCTAGGCATTTGTCTCTAATTATTGATTAATCTGTAGTATTACTACAACAAAACTCAGTGGGGAGCTTGAAAATTTCTTTACAGAATACTCTTTATTTGTAAATGTGTTAGTACAATGTGTGTGGTCTTTTGGGTAGCAAAAATACAGGCAATATTGATTTAAAACTGAAAATAGGAAACAGGGAGTACAATGGTACCTCAAAAATGCAAACAACATAAAATATTTATGAAAACTGGCACAAACGATTATGAAATGACAATTGAAAAAAAAGTATGGAATAATACAAAAGAAAGGGACTAGCAACATTTTGTAAAACCTACATGCATTTGATTTTTGTGCGATAGGTGGTGTTTTTTTTTTTTTTTTTTTGAAGAATGTGACCTCTGATTCATGATGAATGAACATTCAGTATGTCCATGCATAAATTGCCAATTATTCCTTTTGCATTAGTGTTGAACAAATATCGCTCACGTAAATCAATCTTTCTTTGAACTGAACAAGTTGTGCCAGTATTTCTCTAATATACAAATCAGACAAACTTGTTGTATTTCCAGCAAGACTGCTGAAGGAACCCACAAAAACAACACAAAACATAAACATTTGCTCGCCAAACTTTTTGCACACCATGAATGCAAATCAGTGGTTGTTAATTTTTCACTTCATATTAATAAGACGCTGTGCCCTTAAAATTGAATTTAAAAGAAAACTATGTGCAGTACATCTTAACAATTGCCAAAATGTGTACAAATATCAGATGAAAACTACCAAATTTGAGCTTTGGGACAACAAAAAACTAGACTTCTTAAAAAAAGTAAAATATGAAAGTGCAAAAACAAAATATTAAATACTTAATATTGAAATAAAAAAATGACAATTTTTTGTCCCATAAAAAAATTAAAGTCCATAATCTGAATTTTTTGGTCACTAATCCCAGGGCTTGAAAAATTCTAAAATATTACATGCCCAGAGAAAATTTACTTGCCCAGGTATTAAAAAGCAGGATGTGTAGAAAGATTTTTCTTTTGATACCAAAAATTAGAAGTCTTTTTAGGTTGAAAGAGTACATAAAACTATTTTTAGCTACTCGGTGCTGGTGTTGCTAACTGTATATAGCATTTGGAGCATCATATTGCCCCAATGTCTGTCTATATCTAGGTCACAGAGGAGTTACAGAAGTGATATATACATATATATCTCTTTCCCCTAAAGGGGCTCTGACGACCGCCCATATCGGTATAACTATACCATCGGGATTAGAGGAAATTCTATCCCACACTCACCAACCCGCTTGGCCAGCGTGGTGAGTTATGGCCAAACCCTTCCAAAATGATTCCACAACTTAAATCTTGGCCCTCAGTCTCCGGCAGCTGGAATGTACCTGGCCAAGGCAGCGGCCAGTGCGACATGAAGGCAGAGGGTGCTAAGAATCCCCGGAGAACCGGACTAGGCTGCCATCTGATGCTGACCTTGGCTACTTACAATGGACGCTCCCTATCTTCTGATTCAAGGCTTCTTGAATTGGAAGAGGAACTACAAAGGATCAAGTGGGACATCGTGGGGCTAAGTGAGGTAAGGAGAAAAGGAGAAGATCTCATCGAACTGAAAAGTGGACATCTCTTCTACTATCGTGGGACAGATACTGGCAGAACTAGTGGTGTTGGATTTATAATAAACAAGAAACTGAAGGATAAAGTTGTAGAAGTTGAAAGTTCCTCTGACAGAGCTGCACGACTTGTTATCCAACTCTCGAAAAGATACCAGGCTCAGATTATTCAAACTTATGCACCCACCACAAGTCATCCTGAAGAAGAAATTGAAGAATTTTATGAGGAAATTTGTCATCTAAATAATAAAGGTAAGCAGCACTTAAAAATAATTATGGGAGATTTCAATGCAAAAATAGGGCAAACGGCAACAGAATTAAACTTCAGTAGGTAAATTCGGTCATGGCAAAAGAAACCAGCGTGGAAATACTCTCGTTGTGTTTGCAGAGGCAGAAGGGTTTTTCATCTTGAACTCCTTCTTCAAGAAAAAGCCACACAGGAAATGGACATGGAGACATCCAAATGGGACGACAAGTGAAATTGATTTTATTATGTGTAACAAAAAATTCGTCATAGAAGACTGCAGTGTGCTAAACAAGTTCAACACAGGTAGTGCCCATAGATTGGTGAGATGTAAGATGCACCTCAACACCAAACTTGAACGTGGCAAGCTCATAAGACAAACAAAATGTATTGACATAACCAACCTTAAAAAACACCATAATACCTTCAAGTTAGAACTGAAGAACAGGTTCTCTGCTTTAGAAGGCTTAACATCAGAAGAAGTGGACATCTCTGAAGTTAACAGAAAAGTAACCAAAGCTCTTATGGAAACAGCAACAAAATTAGCTGGGTCTAAGAACAAATTGCATGTGAACAAATTATCAGGAAAAACCAAAATGTTGATGCAAAAAAGAAGAGAGATGAGGACAACTAAAGATGTGACTTCCAAAGTGGAATATATAGAGCTATGCAAGACAGTAAGAAAAAGTATGACTGAAGACGTAAGAAAATTCAACTGTGAACTAGTGAGGAAAGCAATTGAAATCAACCAAAGCCTAAAGATAGCAAAGGGACATCTCAGTAAGGGAAGAAAACAGATTATGACACTGAGAAAAGAAGATGGTTCTGTAACAAGAAATAGAGGCGAAATTTTGACAAGAGTGAAAGATTTCTACTCCAAATTATATGAAAGGGATGATATATGCACTCCAGACATCATGAAAGATACCAGTACCAGAGTTCCTCCAGTCCTTCCAGCAGAAGTTGCACATGCAATCAAGAACATGAAGCGAGGAAAAGCTCCAGGAGAAGATGGAATTACTGTAGACATCATACAAGAAGCAAGTGGAGAAATCGAAACTCTACTCGCCCAAATTTTCACTCAATGCCTTAATGAAGGAAAGATTCCTGAGGATTTTAACACCGCTACAATGATCCAGCTACATAAGAAAGGTGACATTGAGGATCTCGGAAACTACAGACCTATCAGCCTCCTATCAGTAGTTTATAAAATCTTCACTAAAGTTCTTTCACACCGCTTGAAGGTAACACTGGACATGGCTCAACCGAGAGAACAAGCTGGATTCAGGAGTGGCTACAGCACAATAGATCATATCCACGTGCTGAGAGAACTAATTGAAAGAGCGAGGGAATATGAACTTCCATTGTGCATGGCTTTTATCGATTATGAAAAAGCCTTTGATTCGGTGAAACCATCAGCAGTTACAATGGCTCTGAAAACCTGCGGTATTGAAGATGCATACATTAATATTATTAATAACATCTATGAAAATGCAAGTGCAAAGATTAGGCTGTTTGAAAATACAACACACGTAAAAATTGGAAAGGGAGTGAGACAAGGTGACACCATATCTCCGAAGCTCTTCAATGCCACATTGGGGGGGGGGGGGGGTTTCAGTCGCTGAGCTGGGAAAACAAGGGGATAAAGATTAATGGAGATTATCTAACTAACCTTCGTTTTGCTGATGACGTAGTCATTTTTGCAACTACCCCATCAGAGCTGCAGATTATGATCCAGGAACTTGCGGACAAGAGTAAAGAAGTGGGATTAAAAATGAACTTTCAGAAGACAAAAGTGATGTTCAATGCTTTTACGAGAAATGAAGATTTATTGATTGATGGAGAAAAGCTGGAGATAACAGACACGTACGTTTATCTTGGACAGCAGATATCAAATGAGGGTCACATTGATGAAGAAATTAATCGGCGAACAAAACTTGCCTGGAGAGCTTTTGGAAGAAACAGCATAATTTTCAAGAGCAATATGCCATTATGTCTTAAAAGAAAAGTGTTTGATCAATGCATCCTTCCAGTGCTTACGTATGGTGCAGAGACGTGGACCTTAACTAAAAGAGACATACAAAGGCTGCAGACAACTCAAAGTAGCATGGAGAGGTGCATGCTTGGTGTAACCAGGAGAGATAAGAAGAGGAACTCGTGGATCCGAAAAATGACAAGAGTGGAAGACATCATGATCAGAGTTAAATCCCTGAAATGGCAGTGGGCTGGACATACTGCCAGAAGGACAGATCATCGATGGACAGCCGAAATTTTAGATTGGATTCCAAGGGACAGGAAAAGACCCAGAAGAAGACCACATGGGAGATGGGTGGATGAAATTCGAAAGTATGCAGGGGTGACATGGAGGAGACTGGCACAAGACAGACCGTTGTGGAGGAAACTTGGGGAGACCTTCGTCCAGCAGTGGATTGATAATGGTTGACAATGATGATGATGATGATGATCTCTGACCACAACATATATTAGGTCACCAAGTATATTTAAACTGCACTTAAGAATAATTATTTTCAATTCTTTTTCTTACGGGTAAACCTTGGAAGATAGTTAAATAAAACATAGCAAATAAACATATGTAGATACATAAATAAAATAATTTTCATCAAAAAAAAAGGGTTAACCTATTCCTGCTGTTAAATACATCAAAAAGTAAACTGACAGAATCAAAAATACAGGAAAAATGTAAGTAATGTTTATACGTAATGTTGACAGAGAGAGAGAGAGAGAGTGGGCGACAAAATAACCAGGTATATATATATATATATACACTGAGGGAAAAAAATCCCAACACCAAGAAGGGGTTGTGTTAGATAAACGACAGTCAGTAGGCGGTGAGTGTACATCTGTAAGATGACGTTTATGCAAATTTCGCGCTCGGCGCATACGTGTGGCGCTGGTAGCGCCCCTCGGAACTTGCAAAGCAGGTTTGCTGTAAATACGCGCTGTAACGTTCGTGAGCGTTAGTTATCGTTGAGATTCGACGTAGTGTGTTGATGTTAGTCAAGAATGCCTTTAAGAAGACGAAGAAGCCATTAGCAACAGCTCACGGTGTTTGCACGAGGTCGTGTAATAGGACTACGGGAAGGTGGAGTTTCTTTTCCGCAGTATTGCAGAACGACTTGACAGGAATGTATCCACTGTGCATGATTGTTGGCAGCACGTGGCACTACTAAGAAGGAAGACCGCCGTGTACGGCGTATGGCCGTGGCTCATCGTACTGCGTCTGCGGCAGCAATTCGAGCTGCAGTTGCCACCACACTGACACAACGAACTGTTACAAATCGGTTACTTGAAGGACAGCTCCGAGCCAGACGCTCTGTAGCTTGCATTCCACTTACTCCAAACCACTGCAGTTTGCGACGTCAGTGGTGTCAAGCTAGAGCTCATTGGAGGACGGAGTGCAGATCTGTTGTGTTTTCTGATGACGGCCGGGTCAGCCTGGGTGCCAGTGATGGCCGTGTTTTGGTTAGCAGGAGGCCAGGTGAGCGCCTGCAAACAACCTGTCTGCGGCCGAGACACACTGGACCTACACCTGGAGTTATGGTCTGGGGAGCAATTTCCTATGACAGCAGGAGCACTCTCGTGATTATCCCACGCACCCTGACGGCACAGTTGTAAGTCGGTCTGGTGATTCAACCTGTTGTGCTGACATTCATGAACAGCATTTCAGGGGGTGTTTTCCAACAGGATAACGCTCGCCCGCATACCGCTGTTGTAACCCAACATGCTCTACAGAGTGTCGACATGTTGCTGTGGTCTGCTAGATCACCAGATCTTTCTCCAATTGAGCACGTATTGGACTTCATTGGACGACAACTCCAGCGTCACCCCAACCAGCATTAACCGTCCCTGTATTGACCGACCAAGTGCAACAGGCATGGAACTCCATCCCGCAAACTGACATCCAGCAACTGTACGACCCAATCCATGAACGTTTGCATGCTTGCATTCAACATTCTGGCGGTTACACTGGTTATTAATGTGCCAGGATTTCACATTTAAATTGGCTCTTCTCGCGCTTACATTAAGCTGTGATCTTGAAACCTTAATCGATTAAATATGTTACCTGTACAAATGTATTGCCGCCATTTCAATCCTCTACAACTATTTTTTCGAGGTGTTGGGATTTTTTTCCGTCAGTGTATATATATACCGTATGTATGACTTTAACTAAAAAAGAAAAGCATAATGTGTAGAAGGATTTTTTTATATCTTCCTCTGTAAGGATTTTTGTTATATCCTTCTCTGTATATATATATATATATATATATATATATGGGATATAAGGTCAGGTGATGCGTAACATCACAGCCTCTCCTTTACAAATGTCAACCCCGCCTTCTCGTGGTACATCCTGTTCCCACTAAAGGGGCTCTGACGACCACCAATAGCGGTATAACTGTACCATCGGGATTAGAGGAAATTCTATCATACACTCACCAACCCGCTTGGCCAGCGTGGTGAGTTATGGCCAAACCCCTCCAAAATGACTCCACAAATTAAATCTTGTCCCTCAGTCTCCGGCAGCTGGAATGTACCTGGCCAAGGCAGCGGCCAGTGCGACATGAAGGCAGAGGGTGCTAAGAATCCCCGGAGGACCGGACTAGGCTGCCATCTAATGCTGACCTTGGCTACGTATAACGGACGCTCCCTATCTTCTGATTCAAGGCTTCTTGAATTAGAAGAGGAACTACAAAGGATCAAGTGGGACATCGTCGGGCTAAGTGAGGTAAGGAGAAAAGGAGAAGATCTCATTGAACTGAAAAGTGGACATCTCTTCTACTATCGTGGGACAGATACTGGCAGAACTAGTGGTGTTGGATTTATAATAAACAAGAAACTGAAGGATAAAGTTGTAGAAGTTGAAAGTTCCTCTGACAGAGCTACACGACTCGTTATCCAACTCTCGAGAAGATACAAGGCTCAGATTATTCAAACTTATGCACCCACCACAAGTAATGCTGAAGAAGAAATTGAAGAATTTTATGAGGAAATTCGTGATCTAAATAATAAAAGTAAGCAGCACTTGAAGATAATTATGGGAGATTTCAATGCAAAAATAGGGCAAAGGCAACAGAATGAAACTTCAGTAGGTAAATTCGGTCACGGCAACAGAAACCAACGTGGAAATACTCTCGTAGAGTTTGCAGAGGCAGAAGGGTTTTTCATCTTGAACTCCTTTTTCAAGAAAAAGCCACACAGGAAATGGACATGGAGACATCCAAATGGGACGACAAGTGAAATTGATTTTATTATGTGTAACAAAAAATTCGTCATAGAAGACTGCAATGTGCTAAACAAGTTTAACACAGGCAGTGACCATAGATTGGTGAGATGTAAGATGCACCTCAACACTAAACTCGAACGTAGCAAGCTCATAAGACAAACAAAATGTATTGACATAACCAACCTTAAAAAACACCATAATACCTTCAAATTGGAACTGAAGAACAGATTCTCTGCTTTAGAAGGCCTAAAATCGGAAGAAGTGGATATTTCTGAAGTTAACAGAAAAGTAACCAAAGCTCTTATGGAAACAGCAACAAAATTAGCTGGGTCTAAGAACAAATTGCATGTGAACAAATTATCAGGAAAAACCAAAATGTTGATGCAAAAAAGAAGAGAGATGAGGACAACTAAAGAAGATGTGACTTCCAAAGTTGAATATATAGAGCTATGCAAGACAGTACGAAAAAGTATCGCTGAAGACGTAAGGAAATTCAACTGTGAACTAGTAAGGAAAGCAATTGAAAACAACCAAAGCCTAAAGATAGCAAACGGAGATCTCAGTAAGGGGAAAAAACAGATTATGGCACTGAGAAAAGAAGATGGTTCTGTAACAAGAAATAGAGGCGAAATTTTGACAAGAGTGAAAGATTTCTACTCCAAATTATATGAAAGGGATGATACATGTACTCCAGACATCATGAAAGGTACCAGTACCAGAATTCTTCCAGTCCTTCCAGCAGAAGTTGCACATGCAATCAAGAACATGAAGCGGGGAAAAGCTCCAGGAGAAGATGGAATTACTGTAGACATCATACAAGAAGCAAGTGGAGAAATCGAAACAGTACTCGCCCAAATTTTCACTCGATGCCTTAATGAAGGGAAAATTCCTGAGGATTGGAACAACGCTACAATGATCTTGCTACATAAAAAAGGTGACATTGAGGATCTCAGGAACTACAGACCTATCAGCCTCCTATCAGTGGTTTATAAAATCTTCACTAAAGTTCTTTCACACCGCTTGAAGGTAACACTGGACATGACTCAACTGAGAGAACAAGCTGGATTCAGGAGTATCTACAGCACAATAGATCATATCCACGTACTGAGAGAACTAATTGAAAGAGCGAGGGAAATGAATATGAACTTCAATTGTGCATGGCTTTTATCGATTATGAAAAAGCCTTTGATTCGGTGAAACCATCAGCAGTTGCAATGGCTCTGAAAACCTGCGGTATTGAAGATGCATACATTAATGTTATTAATAACATCTATGAAAATGCAAGTGCAAAGATTCGGCTGCTTGAAAATACAACACACATAAAAATTGGAAAAGGAGTGAGACAAGGTGACACCATATCTCTGAAGCTCTTTAATGCCACATTGGAAAATGTCTTTCAATCACTGAACTGGGGAAACAAAAGGATAAAGATTAATGGAGATTATCTAACTCACCTTCGTTTTGCTGATGACATAATCATTTTTGCAACTACCCCATCAGAGCTACAGAGTATGATCCAGGAACTTGCTGACAAGAGTAAAGAAGTGGGATTAAAAATGAACTTTCAGAAGACAAAAGTGATGTACACTGCTTTTACAAGAAATGAAGATTTATCGATTGATGGAGAAAAGCTGGAGATAACAGACACGTACGTTTATCTTGGACAGCAGATATCAAGTGAGGGTCACATTGGTGAAGAAATTAATCGGCGTACAAAACTTGCCTGGAGAGCTTTCGGAAGAAACAGCATAATTTTCAAGAGCAATATGCCATTATGTCTTAAAAGAAAAGTGTTTGATCAATGCATCCTTCCAGTGCTTATGTATGGTGCAGAGACGTGGACCTTAGCTAAAAGAGACATACAAAGGCTGCAGACAACTCAAAGTAGCATGGAGAGGTGCATGCTTGGTGTAACCAGGAGAGATAAGAAGAGGAACACGTGGATCCGAAAAATGGCAAGAGTGGAAGACATCATGATCAGAGCTAAATCCCTGAAATGGCAATGGGCTGGACATACTGCCAGAAGGACAGACCATCGATGGACAGCCGAAATTTTAGATTGGATTCCAAGGGACAGGAAAAGACCCAGAAGAAGACCACATGGAAGATGGGTGGATGATGGTCTTCCCAAATTTCTTCCGCAGTTGTACGTCTTGAGCCTATCTCCTCCATGTTTCTCCTACATGCTTTCGAATTTCATCCACCCATCTCCCATGGGGTCTTCTGGGGGGTTTTTTTGGTAACACCTAAGCTATGATTTAACTCCGGGGCTCAAGATGTCTTTCCCTGAAGAGTGGTTTGGGGTACCTAAGTTGTTTTATTCCATGTCATTTGTGTTTAGAATTACCGGTGATTTATATTTCATTGAAAATCTGTTCCAAAAAATTTGTGAAATGTCAAAAAATTGTGGCATGAGATTTTATGCAACGAGAGCAAGCTGCATCCATTAAAATATCATTTCTTTTTAAAACACTATTGCCGCCAACTAACAATAAAAAGCGTTATTTGATACGTTAAAGTTTTAGCTTCACCCCCTAGGTGTTTATAACAAAATTTCTGAGATATATCCTCATTTAACATCAAACCATATACACTGCTGGACAATTGCTAAGGACGGATCATAAACGGCTATATAGCGCATAAAAAAGTAAGTGTGGTTGGATGCCAAGTGAAATAAAATAATGTCAGAAATCAAGAAGGCTGTGGAACGTGTTCAAGGGGCAAACAGGCCATTTTGTGCAGAATACGTAAACGTGAAAAAAATGCAATTACCGTCCGCAGGCGTTCCGGCGTAAGATGTCAATACGGGATATGGCCATCATGGAGGGCGATGCAAGATTCCACACGTCGTGTCATGCTTTGCACAACATTATCAAGCAGCTGTTGGGGTAATTTATCCCATTCCTCTGTCAGTGCATGGATGAGGGTGTACTTGTTTATTGGAGGGCGTTGGCGACCAGCAAGACTCCTCCCCAAAGCATCCCACACATTTTCAATGGGATTCAGATCTGGAGAACGTGCTGGCCATACGAGGCGTTGAATATCCTCGCTCTCAAGACACTCCTGGACAGCGACTGTTCGATGACATGTTGCGTTGTCGTCCATGAAAATGAATCTATCACCGACAGCACCACGGAACATGCGAACATGAGGTAGCAGAACATCATTAATGTATCTTTGGCCACTCATAGTCCCAGTTGGAAGCACATAGAGGGACGTACGGCCATTGATCATGATGCCAGCAGATACCATGACACTACATGTCGGATATCGGTCCCTTTCCTGTATGTTTGCTGGACAATATGCAGTACCACTATCACGCCAGATCAGTTGTCGTCGACAATCAGACGATAGACTGTATCTACTCTCATCTGAGAAAAGGACAGCAGACCAGTCGTTATCAGTCCAATTGCGATGTTGATGGCACCATTGCGAACGGACGGTACGGTGACGTCTGGATATTGGGATGCACACAACAGGACGACGGGCGTATAGTCCTCCTTCATGCAGACGTCTGGCGACAATTTTTCGGGAGATCCGCTTGCCAGTAGCAGCCATAAACTGATTTGCTACCTCACTACCTGTGCTGCGCCGGTGTCTTTTTTGTTGATAGCACTATGTACCGATCTTCTGCAGGTGTCGTACTGCGAACACGACCTCCCCCGTGACGTTTGCTACACTCTCCATTTGTTTGAAATGATTTCCAAAGAATTGAAACAACACTGTGGCTGACGTCGAACTCCCTGGCAACAACTGTTATTATTCGCCCTTCTTCAATCTTACCAATATTACGGCCACGCGTAAAATCATCAAGGTGATGTCGGGAAGACATACTGAAAATTGCAAGTTTGTCAATTGATTCTATCCCTTTCAACTTTGCGTTTGAACAACAAATGTCAATACGCGTCAAATCCTTTATATCTCTTGTCAGCGCTATGACGTCACGAACAAGTTCGGCAATCCAAAATTTGCATACGCACAACACGTCTTACTGTATCCCGCATTTATGCTAATTTCCACATTTTCCTGCCTTCCATTTTATGGTTGCTATTGTCACCTGTCCTTAGCAATTGTCCGGCAGTGTATTACGAAAACTCCCTTTCGTAACACGGAACGGAAATCGTTCTATATCTCATCAAACATGGCTGCCACTTGTTTCCGGTGGCTTCACCCGTTCGCCGACGTAAACACTCTACGTACTTCTATCTCGTTGGTGGATCCTATTAAAGTTTTATGACGTCACACTCTTGCGAGCAGATAGTCACGATTCCCATCTGCCTCATTACGTCACGCGTTGTGTGCGTATGTTCGTCCGCACGATAGCTCACGTAAAAATCATTCAATTTCGATGAAATGTTAGTATGTGGTAGATGAACACCTGGGAAGGAACCCCATTGAAAGTGAACGAAATGGGGTCAAAGGACAGGACATAGGAGCGGGATTCATTCCACTGCTCTTATGAGTCATAACTTACGTAAAAAGTTTCGATTTGGATGAAATGTTAGTATGTGGTAAGGACCTGCCTGGGGACGAATCCTATTGTAAATGGGCGAAATAGGGTCAAAGGTTAGGACACAGGAGCGGGATCTATTCCATAGCCCTTATGCATCATAACTTACGTAAAATTGTTTCGATTGCGACAAAACTTTACCATGTTATTTCGGAGGTATACTTAACCAGTTCTGTTGAATATCATCGAAATGGGATCAAAGGTCAGGGCACAGGTGCGAGATTTATTCCGCAGACATTATCCTCATAACTTGAGTAATGATTTCTGGTATGTTGGAAAGCGTATCATAATCAATGCATTGCATGATTTTACTAACTTGTTTTTATACCGTTTGCAACTGTATTCCACATCTTAACATCGCAGCGGATCCGTTCATTTGTTTTTTAAAAGCTGTTCGGTGACTTTTGTCAATATAGTGTATATATGATACACATTATATATACAATATATATGCAAACACACACAGAGCGTAAAAAAATTCTCTACGCTGTTGGTGTCGTAGGTTATATAGAAATCATATAAAAATATCCCGGAAAGGTATAATTTACTCATTAACTTACCGAAAAGGCTGAAGTTGTCCGTCATGTGACCTAACTGTTTTACACATGTTTTCAATCACATCTGCGAGAGTCAAAAAGTCCCTCAGCAGTAATGTTAATGCTATTCCGTTTAATTCTGATACTGCTACAGTCAAAGTTTTTGAATTACGTAACTTGTTGTATGTCCAATTACCGTTTTTGCTGTTTTCTTGATAACTTATCAAGTTTCAGAATATGTGAAAGTTGGTGTTACTGTGAAACATATTTTTGTTTTTTAATGTGGCGAAACAACTTCCAGTTTTCACCCTTCTTTTCGTTTTGAACAAGAATATATTTGTTGACCTCGACGCATTTTTCAATCTCCTTAATATTAAATTCATTCATATTTTCAAATAAGGATTAATCCTGACATTACATGCAACGGAACGAAATATTAGCACGTCAAACGAAAACCTGAATGCTCAATGCAAAAGATGCGATGTGAAAAGTGACTGTCACTCTTATATTGTGAAACGCGGGGTGTGAAAGAATGAATCACCAGAAAAAGAAAGATGACACCGAATTTTCGGGTGTAATAAGCGCATCTTTTGAATCCGTTCTGACGCAAATTAGATTTATCAAAGCTATTCAAAATCAATGGAACCGATATGGAAAACAATAGTATCTGACGGAAGAAAGAAGTTTTTCAAACAGTTTTCTTTTAATCACTCAGATATTGCTGTGAACGGAATCGTGAGCTTACGCTCTCTGGTTGCAGACTTGTGCGTTAAGAAAAACATGAATTTATATGAGAAACATTTCGCAAAGGAAACGCTCTCCATCACAGGAAAATTTTTTCAACTCGGACGCTTAGAAACAGAGATATCGACAAAAATAAGATGTGACTTTACGCCCCCTGGTGAGAAATCCATGCATTATTTTAGGAAGAAGGTATTCTCAAAAGGTTTTTCAATATGAGCGGTAGCGGTCCAAGAAAAAAAAATGTTTAGTCGTGTTTTCAGGAGTCCAGATTTTAGTACAAATACATCAGAAGCAGAAATTAACACTTCTGTCTCCTGTTGGCCAAACCATTCTTTACCAAACATTAGAAATTATATGAAAAATGTTTTCCATCAGGAATTGTATGCGATACAGGAAGAATTTTTCAAATCGGAGTTTCAGAAGCAGAAATAACGCAGAGAACGTAATTTACCATTGTGCCTACTAGCGGAAAATCTATGATCTACTTGAAAATTTTGAATTTATATGAAAAACATTTCGCATCAGAAACACTATCTAACAAAGAAGGAATTTTTCAAATCGGACTCCTAGAAGTAGAGATATTGACAAAATAAGATACACATCTAAGCCGCCTGGCGTAGAAACCATGCATTATTTTAAGAAGAAAATGTTCCTAAAAGGGTTGACGACATGAGTAGTATCGGTCTACAAACGACTTTTTTTTCAATTGAGATTTTAGAAGCTCATATGTTGCTGCAAATACATCAGCAGCGAAAATTAAGGCTCACGCAACCTGGTGGCCAAACCATTTTTTACAAAAATTAGAAATTATGTGTAAAGGATTTACCATCAGGAGCTGTATCCGGTGCAGAAAGAGTTTTTTAAATCGGAGATTTAGAAGCAGAGATATAGGGGGAAACGCAATTTACCTCTACGCCCCTTAGCGGAAAGTCTTTGAATTACTTGAAATTTTAAAATTATATGAAAAACATGTCACACTGGAAACACTATCTAACAGAGAAGGAATTTTTCAAATCGGACTCCTAGAAGTAGAGATATTGACGAAAATAAGTTATACTTCTACGACCCCGGGCGGAGAAACTGTGGAATATTTTAAAAAGAAAATATTCCGAAAAGGTTTATCAATGTGAGCGGCATCAGTCCACGAAAGAAATTTTTCAATCGATATTTTAGAAGCTCAGATTTAATGGCAAATACATCAGAAGCAAAAATTAACGCTTACGCCCCCTGGTGGCCAAAGTATTATTTACCAAAAATTTGAAATAATATGCAAAAGATTTTCCATCAGGAATTGTATCCGCTGAATTTTCAAATCGGAGGTTTAGAAAAAGATTTATCTAGAAAAATGTAATTTACTTTTACGCTCCCTAGCGGAAAATCTATGCGTAATTTGAAAAAGTAACTGTATCTAAAATACTCTTCGACATAAATGGAATCGAAAGATCAAAGAAATTTTTCAATCGGATGTTTAAAAGCAAATACACTGACGGAAGAAAAAATCCCAACACCAAGAAGGGGTTGTGTTAGATAAACGACAGTTGGTAGGCAGTGAGAGTACATCTGTAAGATGACGTCTATGCAAATTTCGCGCTCAGCGGATACGTGTGGCGCTAGTAGCACCCTCGGAACATGCAAAGCAGGTTTGCTGTAAATACGCGCTGTAACGTTCGTGAGCGTTATTTATCGTTGAGATTCGACGTAGTGTGTTGATGTTAGTCAAGAATGCCTTTAAGAAGACGAAGAAGCCATTATCAGCAGCTCACGGAGTTTGAACGTGGTCGTGTAATAGGGCTACGACAAGGTGGATATTCGTTCCGCAATATTGCAGAGCGACTTGGCATTAATGTAGCCACTGTGCATGATTGTTGGGCGCGGGGGTCAAGGGAAAGTACTGCCTCAAGCAGACCGGGTTCCGGCCGGCCACGTGGCACTACTGAGAGGGAAGACCGCCGTGTACGGCGTATGGCCGTGGCGCATCGTACTGCGTCTGCGGCAGCAATTCGAGCTGCAGTTGCCACCACACTGACACAACGAACTGTTACAAATCGGTTACTTGAAGGACAGCTCCGAGCCAGACGCCCTGTAGCGTGCATTCCACTTACTCCAAACCACTACAGTTTGCGACGTCAGTGGTTTCAAGCTAGAGCTCATTGGAGGCCGGAGTGGAGATCTGTTGTGTTTTCTGATGAAAGTCGGTTCTGCCTGGGTGCCAGTAATGGCCGTGTGTTGGTTAGAAGGAGGCCAGGTGAGCGCCTGCAAACCACCTGTCTGCGGCCGAGACTAACGGACCTACACCTGGAGTTATGGGCTGGGGAGCAATTTCCTATGACAGCAGGAGCACTCTCGTGGTTATCCCACGCACACTGATGGCACAGTTGTACGTCGGTCTGGTGATTCAACCTGCTGTGCTGACATTCATGAACAGCATTACAGGGGGTGTTTTCCAAAAAAATAACGCTCGCCCGCATACCGCTGTTGTAACCCAACATGCTCTACAGAGTGTCGACATGTTGCCGTGGCCTGCTAGATCACTAGATCTTTCACCAATCCAGCACGTATGGGACATCATTGGACGACAACTCCAGCGTCACCCCCAGCCAGCATTAACCGTCCCTGTATTGACCGACCAAGTGTAACAGGTATGGAACTCCATCCCACAAACTGACATCCAGCACCTGTACGACACAATGCATGAATGTTTGCGTGCTTGCATTCAACATTCTGGCGGTTACACCGGTTGTTAATGTACCTGCAATTCACATTTAAAATGGCTCTTCTCGCGCTTACATTAAGCTGTGATCTTGAAACCTTAATCGATTAAATATGTTACCTATACAAATGTATTGCCGCCATTTCATTCCTCTACAACTATTTTTTCGAGGTGTTGGGATTTTTTCCGTCAGTGCATGTGGAATAAAACGTATTTTTGAATTCGACATCATCTGCATTTAAGCCCCCTAGCGGCGGAATGGTACAACGTAAAAAAAAACGAAATAAAGAATCATCATTCGCATATTTCAAGCTTCCCGATGCAAACACAATTTTTCAAATCGGACTAATAGTTGCAGATATATCGTGTCTACAGACTGATGGACAAACCGATAACGTAAGCATGATCTTTTTTTACAAAAGACGTGCTAAAAACAGGCTACAGGCGTTTGCCTGTACCTTGCTCCGAACAATCGCGGTGAAAACAAACTCAAAGGAAGTATAGTTTTACAGTATGGTATCGTCGGTCCGTGGAAATCTTCACTTTCAGAAAGAGACGACACCATTTTTGTGTGACAAACTATTTTTCACTCCGCTAGCACCAGTATCTAGCACAAAATTCCACATTGAGCATTTTGCTTTTTAAAAATAAAACTGAAATAAAACCGAGCCAAAATCGGATTAGGAACACCTTGGCCAGACATGTTTGGCACGCAAGAAATTGTCGACCCGTTTCCATCTCTACCCATAATGACGATGTTATAAAAAAAACAAGTGAGAAAAAATTAGAACGGTCATGTCTTGAGTGAAAGAAGGAAAGGGTAGTGAAGAGGTCATCACGACGGCGACAGTCGACTTAAGGAAGGGGGACGGGAGGAGGGATTAGTACTAGAGGAGGGAGAGAGATTCAATAAAGCAAGCACACCACCCATACCTCTACGGGGACTCGAACCTAGGACCACTTGGACAAACAGTCCCGTGTATGCACTTATGGTGACTTCCTTCTCTCAATTAGGAACACAAATTTGAAATATATTTTTTTATAGCTGGAACCTGTAATTCTTTCCGGGAATACCTTAAGAAAATAAGGATTGGGGATATCCTGCGCTTCTCTTCATTCTGTATAATCCTTCGATTCCTTTAAATATTTCCAAAACTTAAGAAAATAGGGGGTGAGGATAGTCTGCGCTCATTCTCGCTCTGTTTAATCCTTTGATACCTCTAAATAATTCCAATACTTAAGAAAATAAAGATTGAGGACAGCCTACGTTTGTCCTTACTCTGTATAATATTTTGATACCTTCAAATAGTTTCAAAACTTACGAATTGAGCATAGCCTGCGCTTCTGCTCACTCTGTATAATCCTTTGATACTTTTAAATATTTCCAAAACTTAAGAAAAAAAGGATTGAGTATAGCCTGAGCTCATCCTCACGGTGTATAATTCTTTGCTACCTTTAGCTATTTCCAAAACTTAAGAAAATAATGATTGAGAATAGCCAGCGCTTCTCCTCATTCTGAATAATCCTTTGATACCTTTAAATAATTCCAAAACTTAAGAAAATAGGGATTGTGGATAGCCTGCGCTAATACTCACTCTGTTTAATCCTTTGATACCTTTTAGTAATTCCAATACTTAAGAAAATAAAGATTGAGGAAAGCCTGGGCTTCCCCTCACTCTGTATAATCCTTGGACACCTTTAAATATTTCCAAAACTTCAGAAAATAAGGATTGAGGAAAGTCTGAGCTTCTGCTTTCTCTGTATAATACTTTGATACCTTCAAATATTTCCAAAACTTAAGAAAATAAGTATTGAACATAGCCTGCGCTTCTCCTCATTCTGTATAATCATTTGATACCTTTAAATAATTACAAAACTTAAGAAAATAGGGATTGAGGATAGCCTGCGCTAATCCTCACTCTGTTTAATCCTTTGATACATGTAAGTAATTTCAATACTTGAGAAAATAAAGATTGAGGACAGCCTACGTTTGTCCTCACTCTGTATAATCCTTTGTTACCTTTAAATAATTCCAAAACTTAAGAAAATAAGGACTGGGCATAGCCTGCGCTTCTCCTCACCCTTTATAATCATTTCGTACCTTTATATTGGGTTGATGCATAAGTTCATGACTTTTTATTTCACAAGTGTTTTTCAGGTCAGTAGTGACGGTGCAAATGGCTAGTTGTATATCAAAATGTAGCCAGTAATATCGTGTATCTAAATCATATTGCGTTGTGTGATTGTGGCTAATATTTTTTGTGTTTTCAGATCTGGAAGTATGGAGTGTCAAATAGAGAAGAATGAACATTTCCGACATCTGCTCCTCTACAAGTTTAACAAGAGATCTTCAGCAGCAGAGGCTACTCGACAAATTTGTGCTGTGTATGGGGAGGATGGGTGAGCCCACAAATGGTTTGAGTGGTTCCGAGGAGGCAATTTTGACCTCAACGACTCTCCACGCTCAGGTCGTCCATCTCACTTTGATGAGGATCTTTGAAACATCTCATCTACTTGGATCCGCGTCAAACCTCAAGCGAATTGGCAACTGAGATGGACTGTGATCAGGCCACAGTGGTGCGACACCTGAAACGTATGGGAAAGGTCCAGAAATTGTGGTCTTGGGTGCCTCACACTCTCACCGATGACAACAAGAATCAGGGTGTTGCCATATGTGGTTCCTTGCTCGCCCGTTATCGCGAATGTTCTATGCAACACAAACCCTTTCTGCCACGTATTGCTACTGTCCTGAAGGTTCTGAGGAACGTCCCTCAGGACCTGTAGGGCGTCTCTCGAAACCTGCAGGACTTGTAAGACGTCAATAAGAACCTTCAGGACGTTCCTGGGGCTGTATTTCAGCAGAACAATGCCACACCGCATGTTGAAGCGACAACATGTGCCTTATTTGGGGATAACAACGTTCCACTTTCGCCGTGGTAGGCTACGAGGGTCATAAAAAAGTTCTGCACACGTTAATCTAAAACGGAAGCCGATGATGCAATCGGGAAAATGTTTCGTCACCTCAAGCTCTGAGCAACGTAGTGGTGTCAGAACGACGCGCTATTGTTCGCTGTTTGGACGTAAGAGGGCTTGTAAATTGAAGCGCGTAGCCCATCAGGTCGAGTCACGGCGTTTAAACGGCGCTCGCACCTGAAAATTGAAACTCCGTCACAGATCCACACTGCCTTGCAAAATGTTTGTGGGGAAGGAGCTCTTGATGGAAGCACAATTGAAGAGTTCGCAGCAAGAGGGGCCGCTCCATTTTTGGTCGATTTTTACTCATCATGTTTACAACCCTAAGAAAAATATGCTGGATCGATTTGTGGAAGAACCAGGCAGATCCGATAATAAATGGGTGAGATATTAATGTTTTGGGAGCTGCCCCCCCCCCCCCCATCCCCGTTTAGCGAAAGTACGAAACTTGCCGATGAATAAAATTGTAATATTATATTTCTTTCTTAACAAAGAGATTTTCAATGTTGTTTAATGGTCATTAAACACATTTTATTAACATTATTTAGTTTTTTATCCATTACTAAATGCGAAATTTAATGAAAATTGTGACATTTGATGCAAAAAGGCGGAGACTCCAATTGTTTTATATTTATCCTATATTCATTTTAGGGAGAAAACATGAAAAAATACATGTATTTATTAGAAGATAATATTAGACATAATATTATAGTTACAGTGTGGAAGTTTTTTCCAACCTCAGTTAAGCCGTATTACTTGTAAAAAAAAATTTTTTTTCTCTTTTCCCACAAAATGTCGAAAAGGGAACTGTCTCCCTTTTGCTGCAAGCTCTTTAATTTCTTTCTCAGGACAAAGTTGATACCGAAAATTCGTCAAAATCGTGTCATGGTGCTGCATGTCAACGCATCGTGTCATGCTGCAACGTCGGTACGGGGGGATTTTTGTCGAAATATGGTTGAGAAACTTTATCCCACCCACCATACAGCCCTATTCTCAATCTACCCGACTCTGATCTTTTTCCAAAGTAAACAAGAAAGATGACACCGAATTCTCGGGTGAAATTAGAACGTTTTTTGGATGCATTCTGACGCAAATTAAATTTATCAAAGCTATTCAAAGTCAATAGAACCGATAGGGAAAACAATATTATCTAACGGAAGAAAGAAGTTTTTCAATCCGGTGTTTAATCCCTAAGATATTGCTGTAAACGGAATCGTGAGCAAGCGCCCTCTGGTTGCAAACTTGTGCATTAAGAAAAATATGAATTTATATAAGAAACATTTGGTACCGGAAACGCTCTCCAACACTAAAAAAAAAAATCAAATCGGACTCTTGGAAACAGAGATATCGACAAAAATAAGATGTGACTTTACGCCCCATGTTGGAAAAACCATGCATTATTTTAGGAAGAAAGTATTCTCAAAAGGTTTTTCGATATGAGCGATATCGGTCCAAAAGAAAAAAATTTTAGTCGAGTTTTCAGGAGCCCAGATTTTGCAGTAAATACATCAAAAGCACAAATGAACACTTATTCCCCCTGGTGGCCAAACAATTCTTTTCAATACATTAGAAATTATATGAAAAATATTTTCCTTCAGGTCTTGTTTGCGATACACGAAGAATTTTTCAAATTGGAGTTTCAGAAGCAGAATTAATGCAGAAAACGAAATTTACCTTTGCGCCTCCTAGCGGTAAGTTTATGACTTACTTGGACATTTTGAATTTATATGAAAAGCATTTCACATCGGAAACACTATCCAACAAAGAAGAATTTTTTTCTAATCGGACTTCTAGAAGTAGAGATATTGACAAAAATAAGATATACATCTACGCTCCATGGCGTAGAAACCATGCATTATATTAAGAAGAAAATGTTCCTAACAGGTTTGTCGACATGAGTAGTATCGGTCCACAAACGACTGTTTTTGTCAATCGAGATTTTAGAAGATCATATTTTGCTGCAAATACAACAGAAGTGGAAATGAAGACTTACGACCCCTGGTGTCCAAACCATTTTTTACAAAAAATAGAGATCATGTGCAAAGGATTTCCCAACAGGAGCGGTATCCGGCGCAGAAAGAATGTTTCAAATCGGAATTTTAGAAGCAGAAATAACGCAAAAAAACGCAATTTTTCTTTGCGCCGCCTAGCGGAAAATTTATAATTTACTTGAAAATTTTGAATTTATATGAAAAACATTTCGCATTGGAAACACTATCCAATAAAGAAAGAATTTTCCAAATCGGACCATTAGAAGCAGAGATATTGACAAAAATAAGATATGCATCTACGCCCCCTGGGGAGAAACCATTAAATATTTTTTAAATAAAGTATTCCGAAAAGGTTTATCTATGTGAGTGGCATCGGTCCACGAAATAATTTTTGCAATCGAGATTTTAGAAGCTCAGATTTTATGGCAAATACATCAGAAGCAAAAATTAACACTTACGCCCCTGGTGGCCAAATTATTTTTTGCCAAAAATGAGAAATAATATTTAAAATATTTTCCAACAGGAGCTGTATCCATTAAAGAATTTTTTTTTCAAATCGGAGTTTTAGAAGAAGAGATATCGGAGAAAACGTAATTTTTTTTACTCCCCCTAGCATAAAATCTATGGATATTTTGGAAAAAGTAACTATTCCTAAAATACTCTTCTGCATAAGTGGAATCGAAAGATAAAAGATTGTTTTCAATCAGATGTTTAGAAGCAAATATGTGGAATAAAATGTATTTTGAATTCGACATTATCTGTGAAATTGTACATCGTAAAAAAAAACAAAAAACGAAATGATCATTCGTATATTTCAAGCATTCCAATGCAAAAATAGTTTTTCAAATCGGACTAATAGTTGCAGAGATATGGTGTGTACAGGCAGTCGGACGGACAAACCGGTAACATAAGCACAATCTTTTTTACAGAGCCGTGCTAAAAAATGGGCTCCGTGGCATCCGCTACGAATTGCTGGACGAACTGTCATTGGACATGCCCTAAGTAATACGACAGCTGGACAGAGATGGCGTATTACGGGGCATATAGGACAGGGGTGTACTGATAGCTCCCACAACCCACACAGAGGGGGGGGGGGGGAGCTCACGGTTAAATGGGCCTCTAGCTTGAGAAAAAAAAATTACTAAATTTTTTTGCGGAAACTTCGTATGGAAATGTTTAAAGAAATAGCTAAGAATGAATGAGTTTTAAGAAGAGCGTTTTTTTTTTCACAGTAAATACGCAAAATCTTTAGAATTCATTTCGTTGCTTCAGTTCATAAAAATTGGATGACGGAAAAGCAACATTCAAAAGAACTTGAGGCCCCTTGTAGTAGCCCTTGCTCTTACAAGGGGTCTCAAGTTTACAGCCCTTGCAATAGTTTCTATGCAGATACGAGTATATTAACAAGAGAATATGAAAAAAATATCAGTTCAATAAGCTGAATTTTTTATACCAATGAAGATAGGGTGTTATGTATTACTGTTGTTTGCACATAACTATGCATCCCCCGACTATAATGAACTGAAAGGTGTTCCTGGCGGGAATGAAAAATCAGAGATCTGCGTCATTTATTTTTATAACAAGTCAAAAGATTTTTTTTTACCATGTGCAAAGTATCGTGGCATTATGTTCAGTGTGTTTTTTACGCTTTCCAACCGTAGGTTGAAGAAACGTATATGTTCTAGCTTTGTCCGCCTTTCCGCGCGATAACTTGCATAAAAATGATTCCAATTGGATAAAATTTTAGTATGTGGTAGGGGACCACCTGGGGACGAAACCTATTGAAAATGGACGAAATGGGTGGGGGGAGGGGACGAAACCTATGGAAAATGGACGAAATGGGTCCAAAGGTCAGGACATAGCACCAGGATCCATTCCATTGCCCTTATGCGTATTAACTTGCGTAAAAATGATTTGAGATACAATTTTAGTATGTGGTGGGGACCACCGGGGGACAAACCCTGTTGAAAATCGGTGAAATGGGATCAAAAGTCAGAACATAGGGTGGGATCCATTCCATTGTCCTTATGCATCATAATTTTGCGTAAAAATTGTTCGATTCCGATGAAATTTTAGTATGTAGTAGGGGACCACGGTAAAATTTTTGTGTGTGGTGGGAGACCACCTGGAGACGAACCCTATTTAAAATGGGCGAAATGGGTTTAAAGGTCAGACATACAGTAGGAGCGGGATCCATTCCATTGCCCTTATGCGTCATAACTCACGTAAAAATGGATCGATTTCGATGAAATTTTAGTATGGGGTATGGGAACCCCTGGGGACGAACCCTGTTGAAAATGGGCAAAATGAGGTCAAAGGTCAGGAGCGAGATTTATTCTACAACCATTATCCTCATAACTTGAGTAATAACTTGAGTAATGTTTTCCGGTATGTTGGAAAGCGTATCATAATCAATGCATTGCATGATATTACTAACTTGTTTATATTTCAGGGTAAACAATTTACGCTTTCCAACCGTACGTTGAAGAAGCGTATATGCTCCAGCTCTGTCCGTCTGTCTGGCTGTCTGTCAGCACGATAACGCGTAAAAATGGTTCGATTTCGATGAAATTTTAGTATGTGGTAGGGGACAACCAGAGGAAAAACCCTAGTGAAAATGGGCGAAATGAGATCAAAGGTCAGGATATAGGAGGGGATTCATTCTATCGTCCTTATGCGTCATAACTTACGTAAAAACGTTTCGATTGCGACAAAACTTCATCATGTCGTTCCGGAGATGCACTGAACCAGTTCTGTTGAATATCATCGAAATGGGGTCAAAGGTCAGGGCACAGGTGCGAGATTTATTCCACAGCCATTATCCACATAACTCGACAAAAATGCTTCTGTTGCTACAAAACTTTAATATGTTGTTCCAGAGGTATACTGAACCGGGGGCTGTTGAACATCATCGAAATGGGGTCAAAGGTCAGGGTATATTAGCGAGATTTATTCCACAGCCATTATCCTCATAATTTGAGTAATGATTTCTGGTATGTTGGAAAGCGTATCATAATCAATGCATTGCATGAATTTACTAACTTGTTTAAGTAGTTTTACGTTTTTTTGTGCTGCAGTTCTTAATCGTTACTTAGTTATTTGCTTAATTGTGACATTTTGTATAAATCGGAAAAGTCATTAAACATTCTCACGCAGCAGTTGCATGTTTTGTGTGCGCAATCTTGAGATATATCAAAAAGCAGGTCTTAGTTCTGTGTTTCACGCAATAAAGTGAAATAACTTTGATTTGACGAAAAATACTCGTAGGTTCCAACGAATTTGGGCCTTCCCGGTGGCGCAGTGGTCTAAACGCTGGCTTATGGTCATTAGTCCGTTAAGGGTCCAGGTTCGATTCCCGGTGTGTCATGGATGTTGTGTTTGTCTTACGGCACTGGCTCTCTCCCTTCCCTGGAATTAGTGACCCTAAATTAGGGACGGGCGACATGCTTATAGTTCATTGAGTTGCTCACGGTAGTCGTTAAACCTTGAATCAAAAACACCCGTAAAACCTAGTTAATAACATGGAAGTTAAAATTTTGAGTAACTGAAAGCTAATGGATTTTCGCAAAAGGACCTCGAAAATTTTTTTTGCGGGAGGTGCCTTGAGTTTTTCCGGTACGCCACTTATCCTACCTCACCGATGACGAGCTACCACTAGCAGCAAAGGGGAGTATATTGAACGGCAATCAGGTAAGTTCTCTCCGTTGCTTCACACTTTTTTCAAAAATGGACAGCGTGCAGAAAATTTGTTAGGATAACCGTAGATCGCCGGATTTATCACCCACAAAAAATCTCTGGGACATTCTCAGACAGCAGGTGTAGCAATACGACGAAAAACCCTTGATGAACTTTGGACGCTGATCAGTACAGTTGGATTGACATTCCACAGGACAGGACACCCTTCACAGGTTTACTTCGATGACTCAGCATGTAATGCATGTGATTCAAGCTAGAGGTTTCCACACCGATCATTTGCTATTAATACATCGACGCACTGGGTATGACACCGAGATGGTAATCATTTGTTCTGTATTACCTAATGAACATATGATGTAAAAATCAAAGTTGTAACTCCACTCCTTTCAGGTGTTCTATTTTATATTGACATGAGTGAATATTCGTCTGTACCTAAAACCAGCGAGCGGTGCTTTCTGGCACTATGCAGTAAACTTCAAAGATATTCGTAGGTGCTTTTACGGACTCGTACTGTTTGCACAGACTTCCTTTCGCATATACCACCAGATGTATGAGTCCTCAAAGACCAGCTTTATGACTGATGCATTTGGAATAGGCTGTTCCATCATTCGGCTGAGTTTAGGAATACATCAGCTCTGGGGTGTGGTGCACCTGATTACTTTGATTTATTATCTCTGCTTCTAACGCAAGAGGGACGGTGAACGATAGAACAGCCATTTGGAATAGGCTGTTCCATCATTCGGCTGAGTTTAGGAATACATCAGTTCTGGGGCGTGGTGCACCTGATTACTTTGATTTATTATCTCTGCTTCTAACGCAAGAGGGACGGTGAACGATAGAACAGCCATTTGGAATAAGCTGTTTCATCATTCGGCTGAGTTTAGGAATACCTCAGCTCTGGGGTGTGGCGCACCTTATTACTTTGATTTATTATCTCTGCTTCTAACGCAAGAGGGACGGTGAACGATAGAACAGCCATTTGGAATAGGCTGTTCCATCATTCGGCTGAGTTTAGGAATACATCAGCTCTGGGGCGTGGTGCACCTGATTACTTTGATTTATTATCTCTGCTTCTAACGCAAGAGGGACGGTGAACGATTGAACAGCCATTTGGAATAGGCTGTTCCATCATTCGGCTGAGTTTAGGAATACCTCAGCTCTGGGGTGTGGCGCACCTGATTACTTTGATTTATTATCTCTGCTTCTAACGCAAGAGGGACGGTGAACGATTGAACAGCCATTTGGAATAGGCTGTTCCATCATTCGGCTGAGTTTAGGAATACCTCAGCTCTGGGGTGTGGCGCACCTGATTACTTTGATTTATTATCTCTGCTTCTAACGCAAGAGGGACGGTGAACGATAGAACAGCCATTTGGAATAGGCTGTTATATCATTCGGCTGAGTTTAGGAATACATCAGCTCTGGGGTGTGGTGCACCTGATTACTTTGATTTATTATCTCTGCTTCTAACGCAAGAGGGACGGTGAACGATAGAACAGCCGTTTAGAATAGGCTGTTCCATCGTTCGGCTGAGTTTAGGAATACTTCAGCTCTGGGATGTGGCGCACCTGATTAATTTGATTTATTATCTCTGCTTCTTACGCAAGAGGGACGGTGAACGATAGAACAGCCATTTGGAATAGGCTGTTCCATCATTCGGCTGAGTTTAGGAATACATCAGCTCTGGGGTGTTGTGCACCTGATTACTTTGATTTATTATCTGTGCTTTTAACGCAAGAGGGACGGTGAACGATAGAACAGCCATTTGGAATAGGCTGTTTCATCATTCGGCTGAGTTTAGGAATACCTCAGCTCTGGGGTGTGGTGCACCTGATTACTTTGATTTATTATCTCTGCTTCTAACGCAAGAGGGATGGTGAACGATAGAACAGCCATTTGGAATAGGCTGCTCCATCGTTCGGCTGACTTTAGGAATACTTCAGCTCCGGGGTGTGGCGCACCTGATTACTTTGATATATTATCTCTGCTTCTAACGCAAGATTGACGGTGAACGATACAACAGCCGCTCAGAATAGGCTGTTCCATCGTTCGGCTGAGTTTAGGAATACTTCAGCTCTGGGATGTGGCGCACCTGATTAATTTGATTTATTATCTCTGCTTCTAACGCAAGACAGACGGTGAACGATAGAACAGCCTGCTCCATCGTTCGGCTGACTTTAGGAATACTTCAGCTCTGGGATGTGGCGCACCTGATTACTTTGATTTATTATCTCTGCTCCTAACGCAAGAGGGACGGTGAACGATAGAACAGCCATTTGGAATAGGCTGTTCCATCGTTCGGCTAACATGAGGAATACTTTGAGCTTTGGAGAGAGGCGGCGAAGGACTGAATAACCGGATACAAAATGTCCGATAATCTTTAGAGAAGATATGAATCCATCCACCACTCCAATGACTAGGAATTAAATCGCCTTTTCACTGAGCTTCTCTATTCGTACAAAAGGAGGAACAACAAACTACTGGACATGATGTTAGTATACATCCGACAAGGTTCAGGGGATATGAAGATATCAGTCGCTATGCGTTTTTTATAAAATAACGTGGATAGAGCGATGACATTGTCCACTTTCATTATCTCCACGTATTTGATATATATTTACCATTTCTATCGCCCTTTGAATTTATCAGCTAACATTAAATAGCTGTTCCCTTAAATGCCACCAGATGACGACATCTCAGTTGCTGAGACCATCAATACGGATTCGTGTAGTCAGATGCTGACTGATAAACCACGCGTGGCGCTGAGAATAGAATTGTTGACGCCGTAGCGTAAATGCGAACGCACTCGACTAGTTATCGAGAGATCTGGGATTCGTTCCCAGTGGTGTCGGTAAACAATTTTTCAGTCGCTATTCGTTGTTTATAAAATAACGTGGACAGAGCGATGACATCGTCCACTTTCATATCATCACTTTTACGATGACTAATAATAATAAAAAAAACATACATTTTTGTTCAGAAATGCTGCGCTTATTGATAAACCGGACTCGACTATCACGCTTAATATATAAGAAGCTTTTCACATATGCCGGAACTCGTCACGTCTTGAAGTCGACTCCATTTCTTTCAAGCGCGTGGAAACAACTCACCAAAACCCCGTGATCGTCAGAATTCTGATGATGTCACAATTATTTGAATGTTTACGTTCCCTTCGTCCTGAGGAAGCCAAGCCAAACGCTTTGCGAAACGATTGTAAATGTATAATAAACATTTTGTTGTACGAAACGTTGTTATTATTATTTTATCTTAACACCGCAAGCTTAGTAGTCATAAATTATATATAATTGTTACTTCCCGAGTTCCACTCTTCCAGTGCTTGTTCCAATTTGAAATACAGGAGAGATATCATCAGGTACGTCCCTAGACTAAGAAGATTGTGGCATAAGAAGACTTAATTCTTTTCTCTTCTAATATTCATCCCATTCCCTTAATTACGGCATGAAAAAAACAACTGCAGAATTTTAAAATTTATTAGGGTAACTTTTAATTTTATTGGGTTTTAAATCCAAAATAACTGAATTCGTTAATTGACTTTCATTTCAACTATTGTGACTTTGAGATCTCCATATTTAGAATAATAATTTTTGGCATCATGAATAGTATTTAAATGCTGATCTCCTCTAATCTCATGTGAGTTTTGCGAATATTGGAATTGCTCCTAGCGTGTTTCCTGAAAGTTGGCCATGCTTCTTCTTAGAACAAGTAGCTGTTTTTGTATACAGTCAGTATCGAAACCAAGCTTTTATCTTTGTAAACCTCGCATTTAAGCAAAAGATATAGTGAATAATGTGTACGTGGACGACATCAATTTTTTAAAACACAATTAATAAATAATTAGATAAATATTAAAAGCGAATACACCACTTTAAGTAGCACAAACAGCCACTTGATAGCTCTTTTATTAGGCACGACCAAGAAAGAACAAATCTTTCTCCCACAGCAATGTTTGACTTTCTCTTTGAAGTCAATATCAAATATCACGCGTCTCTCTATCTTTCTCGTAGAGCGCGCAGCTTTCGTTTTCACATCGGCTGGCATTAAAGTTTTTTGCTTGCAACAAGCGTGTTGGAATTTTCTTTGGCGGCAGCTGCTGTCAGGCGTTCTCGATTCTCTCTAATTTGTTGGGCTGCAGTCTTCTTGGGGTTTTTATATTCCTCATCACTTGCCCCTCGTTTTGATTTTCTCCACTTTTGCTTTCTTTCATTCTGCGATTTCCGTGGCATTGTTGAAAATGTTAACCCGTTCACACGAAAACAATTTTTAAAATTTTTAGTTTAAACCAATGCTATATTTTCTTTACATATTAGAACATATTTCGTCAACAGTTTTAAAACGATACCACACACAGTCGTGTTGCGGTCAGGGTTATCAAGATAGACTAAGTCAAACGCGGCTGCACACCCAGAAATATTGTATCATCTCCCCACCCCCACCCCCAACAGGGAACAAGGTCAGCGTCGCGAGCACGATGTATTGCGCAGTACGCGAATTGCATTCTATGCTGTTTACGAATATGCTACGCGATTAGTTTTAGGCGCGTATTTTTAATGCTATAAAGATTTCAATTAAGACCTGTTTTGTCACAAACGGTCGGCCGTAACTCGCCGATGCTATCCGCGGATTCAGACGTAATCCTGCGTTTAAACAGAAAGCCGAAGCTAAAATGAAGTGTATGCGGTGTTAAGGCGACAGAGATCTGCTAAACAGAAACAGTCAAGAACTGCAAATCGAAGACAAACGCGTATTACAGAACAAGAGAAACAGCAACGAGATTGAACTACGACGGCTGAAATTCAAGATAGCCTTTGGCAAAACACCTGTGCCGTACATTACGTTCCGGCATAGAACATCAGTAATATCAAAATTTTGAATAAAGCAATACAAGGCAGCGGAGATACGTTAATCTTGCCATGCGTAAGTGCAACAACTTACTGTAAGGCATTGTCATTTTCATGTAGGACTTCCATCCACAGGGAGTAGAGTTTAGGTCCCAGCCACCTACAGCGAGATCACCTTTTGGGCAGGACACAGAAACGGAAGGAATGAGAGCAAGTCTAGCGACTTTTGACAGAACAGTTTGTAGTGAGATTAGAGTACAGTAGATGGCGCCACCGTACAAGTACGATGTTGCACATAGATGGGTGAGAGAATTTCAGGGAGGACATAGGAAAGGATACCCATTTAACCAGTGGGTCCAGCCTGGGGGCCGTCACTTTACGTGCTCGTCCGATATTCAGCGATTGTTAGTAAATCACACCATCTCTAAAAGATCAGCCCAGGCTAGAACCTGGGGACCCAGCATCAATAGTCTGAAACACTGACCACGAATCCATCCACGGCTCCGTTATTAATTATAATATATATATTCTATAATTTCTCAGTAATATAGTGCAAAAAACATTGATGTCAAAACCATTTAAAAAAATGTTGTCTTTCGTGTTTAAAATTAAACGTCCTTGAAAAAAGAAAGAAACCGTAAATGTCATACCTAATAATTTTAGTATTAAAAATGTACTCAAACTAATTTTACTATGGAAAATTTACTTAATCCAATTTTTTACGGAAATCTACCTTATTAAATTTTATTCAGGTATTGTGGAGAATATTCTAGCTCTCAATATAAATTTGAAGATTAAGAATCTTCACTTTAAGGGTAAAATGATGTTTGTGTATATTTATTTTCATAGCAAATAGAATCTCTCCATCAAGAGAACAATTCATTATATTTTTTGTACGATGTTCGATCATTTCAATAAAAAAAAAGAATGCTGTTGGAGCGAAACTTCTGCTTTTACAATGTATGTACACTGAAGTGCCGAAAACAAAACCACAAAAACACTGGGTTACCTCTCTAATACCGCGTTGGTCCTCCTCGCGTTTAGAAAACGTTTGCAACGTTACGTGGCATGGATTCCTCGAGCTCTCTGCAGTCTGTGGAGAGAGTGCACACATGCTGCATGAAGAGCGTTCCGCAATTCCTTCATATTCGCCAGTAAAGGATTCCTGCCATTCTAGAAACGTTGAAGAGCATTCCAAATGTGTTCGATGTCTTTTAAATCGGGCGAAGGAGAGAACCAATTCATGATGCAAAACATCGGGGAATGTTCGTCGAGTCATAATCGAGCGACTGTGGGTATGTGTGGTGGCGTGTTGTCCCGTTGAAAGAGGTCGCACCTGACCAAGAGACATCGCGAAATAAACTGGTGCAAATGATCTCAAAGATGGTTACTTAGGCACTATCGGTCAGAGTGGTGTGCAGACGTAACGGCGTCCTAAACCTTGACGGCTGAAACATTGTACACCATAACAGATAGAGACCGAGCCGGCCTGACTCGTACCTTGCAGGCATTCAGGATACTCGACTCGGTTTATGAACCTATCCGACGGAGATTGAATGCCACTCAGTCGACAAGCGAACAAAATTCACGACTGATTATATCCTGGTTTAAGAAAATATTGGTTAGACTAATCCACGAGGCGTAGATACTAGTATTCCTTCCAATATTGACGAGGAAGTCGATAGCCCTCGCCATATACAAGCTGTTGGTTCTGGAGCGTTGCTGAAACCCTGTGCCTCCCACCTGGGACTCGTTTGCACTTAAACTTCGCATCAAACGGATGATCCACGAGTAAAACAAGTACCGAAGTAGAAGCGGTTAGGTAGCCAGGTAAACAAAATCGTTAAAATTTGTCAACTTAGGGGCAAAAATCTGCACAATAAGTAACTCAAATTAAAAGAGTAATCTCTCAATGCTGGTCATCCTTGTCAGAATGATTTATGGATCCCCTTTCTGAAATTCGGAGGAAGGAAGTAAGACGATTATACTGCCCATACATATTCTACAGGTTATCCAGAGAGCAAAACCTTGTAATTTAACGCAGGTCCATCACTGAGGCATCATCTTTTAGGAATCGAAGACGGTGGCTCAGTGTTGGGAAAACGTTGATTTCCAAGGCTGTACTACCTCGATATAGCGTTCGGTGATGACGAAAAGGATGGAGTTCAAACTGTACGAGCACTTCTCATACCCTGACATTGAAAACTCTGTTCACCACGTAGCTCTATGGAAGCCTTCGCTGCATATGACCTTGATATCCCCCTCGACGGAACCGCGTCTGTTAGAGACCGTGAGATAGCTACGTACATCAAAAAAATAATAGTGAAAAAAGTTCCATTAAGAGATGGAACTATAGCAAGAGCAAGTGAACTGCTTCCCGACTGGGGTATCTATGTCCTGGCCAAGATATTCAACAGAGCCCTCTGCTTGAAATACTTTGCTAAAGAACGGATAAAAGCAGCGGGAGTGTTGTAGTTGAAGCCTGGAATTAACCATGTGTTATTATGGAACTACCGCTATGTATTGTTTCTATCCAACTTCCACGTAACACTGGTACAGAGTGTCAAGACAAGAAGGCTGCTCTGTTCTTTTTCATATCGGTGTGTGACGGGAAGTTTTGATGCTGATCCACCTCCCAAGATATCTAATGGTTCCGTTCTGCCCGTACGTAAGAGGTGAAAATAGTGCGGTGGTTCCTGGATGTTTCAACCCACCCCCAGTCTCGCGTATTTGTTTCTTTTTAACAGCTCTGAAGGCAATAGTATTATACAAAGGTGCGCCCTTCCTCTGCATCTAAACTTTTCTGTTCATCTTTGCTATTAAGTTCCCTTACACAAATATACTAGCTTCCATTTCCTAAATGGGCAGTTTTAGACTTGGGATCAGACCCGCCTTTGCTAAAACTACTTTATTCAATTAATTATCATGCATAAATTAGAATGCGACCGGCAAGAAAGAAGTGAATGATAGAATTAACGTATTTTTCCAAAACTTGTACACAAAAAAAAAAACCCATCATACAAATATAATTTTTCTGTTCCGAGCAAAGGTTCCAGAGATCTAATGACTACTGGGTTCAATATAATATGTACTTATATTTTATAGCAATATAATATATACTTTAGCGAAAAGTAATAACTGTTAACCGATAAGTATTGTTGAAATCTTGGGATGCGTTTGAATTCATAACACTATTACTATAAAATTCTAATTTTTGCAGAATAGCGTTTATTTCGCACCAAATGAAAGCTGTTGACCAAATGTGTTTGTGTGACTACTGAAACTTTTAAGCTGCCGATTCATTCTCTCCGAATATATTCTTTTGTCTAAAAGTGTTTCTGTGTGTGCTGTATTAAATAATTATTATCCCCACAGGCCATCATGAAATTTTATTGTGTAGACGGTCCTTATCCGGATCGCGGTCTTCGCGAAGTCCTCTTTATTCTGCAAAATATTATACAAAGCACTTTTTGCTTTGGTTATACTTCGCATACATTCGTAGATTGTCTGTTTAAGGTATATCAAAGGCTTGAAGTATCCGAGATGGGATAGTACAAATACACTGTTTTTAAAGCAGGCGCGTCACCCGTACTGGCCCAGTGGTTAGAGCGACAGCCTTCGGAACACACCGTCTCGGGATGGATCCTAATATGAAGATTTTTTTGTGAATCACACTGAAGTTGCACCGTGCGTTGGACGAGAGCTTAATGGCGTCAATACCGACTGATTGGACGTCGGTTACAAATAAGACCATTTTTCTTTCGCACCGCCCTGTTTTTATTCTCCTTGAATGTTTTCGTTGTGAGATCAGGTTGGCACGCGTTTTCAATCTGAGACTTCTACTGCTCTGACCAGTCCCTGTGTCATACTTGAGAGTCTAAGTCTAATCTAATGATACTTCGTTATTGCTAAGGTTCACCAAATTCCCATGGGACACAGGAAATTGTGTCTTAATCTTTAATGTGCGTGTAAACCCTACGAGAAGTGATTGAGTGTATTCCAACCAAAAGAAGGCTTAACTCACTAAAATTTTTATTTTGAGCTGTTTAGTAGGCTTCTTGCAGCAAACAATTCTAAATAAATGGCAAACTGTTCTTATAAGTTTACTAAATTTTTATTTTCTGACACCATTCACTAGAATAAAGTACGTCTCGCATATTCAAAGAAAATCGTGCGTGTTGAGTTTATTTTAAAATCAAAATTATGATTTCTCTACTAATCCGATTGTGATCATGTTTTCTTTTCTATTTTTAAGGTTTCAGTTTTTCTGCTTTAATATTCCATAATTCTTAATCCACTTTTGCTTTTTACCTGATATTCGTATTTCCGTCCCTTCAGCTTTTAAAGAGGCATGCTGTTTCCCTTTGCGACAGCAACTACATATGAGCTCCATCGATTTCATTCTGCAGTTTGGAGCAACAGTGAAAGAAACTGCTTGACCACACAGTCAAAGAGTGAATAAAATCGGTCAGAACATATTTGAATCAATGCCCAAATTTCTGTGAACTGCATGGCATTCTCTTTTTTTAAAATCTCCTGCATTTGATGTTATTTTATGTCTCAGTTTCGTTCTTTCCATATCATCTCGTGATATTTTAAAAGTAGCCACCACTTCTTATTTTGGGGTATATCACGAAAACAATGAGTGTTGATTCCGCAGGAAGCGCATCAAAGCAATAATGAAAAATTGCATACTTTGAAGAAAAATGCTCCAAAACAACGGTGAAGTCTCTAAATAAGTATAAGAAAGTACGATCTGACTAACAAAATGAGTGTGAGGCAAACAAATAACTAAATATCGGTAAAACGTAACATGAGTATGGAACGCAGGCAGAGATGGCGCCTCCATATAAAATATCTCATAGTTTTTCAGCATTTCTCCACACTAAATGAAGGCAATGTATCGAGCACAATAACAGAAACACCAAGAGTGTGTCATCTCGACAGGAGGCCGAACAAAGGAAACTTCCTGCTTATCGTTCTATCAGCGATTTCGCCCTTAGCAAGAAATGAATAAAGCATAGTGTCCATCATATCACTGTACTGTGGACTTATTCTTCCATACCCCGGTAAATATTCTGCGAGAGTAACTTCTCTAACTTATATGGAATGCAAAAAAATGATGAAAATAATTCAGCAAAGACACATACGTATTTATAATTTCAAGGATGTCGTGGAAACGGAAGCTTTCAATTTTTAACGTACGTAGTGCAATAATTAGAACAATTATGCAGTTTTTAAGCCTAGTTCAAACTCGAATACGAGCGGTTAGACAGTAAATATATTATACAGTGGAAGTACAATCTCAGTACTTGCACACCACAGTTATGTTAGTTTTGCCGGGCGTGAGTGAAGAAGTGTATTAAAATGAGGGCGCTGAAAATTTTGTTTCTATTGTAACATTCATAGTTCAATTAGATAAAACCATATAGAACCAGTGTTGGGCAGAAACATAAATTTCCATTAACACTATACTGGAAAAACAACCATCAGATTGGGACAGCACCTTCTCACTATGCATCACAAAGCAGGCCTGTTGGACATACGGTTCAGAAAGCGAAGGTTTGTTGAAGTCCTCAATGCATAAAAATCTTCTCCCATCGACATTAATCAAAGATTGAAAGCACTTGAAGGGAATCATTGTGATGATGTCAATACTGTGAAAAGAGAGCTAGCGTGATAAGAAAATTATGAAGTGGGGAAAACAAATCTCAGTTACAAACCTCGGTCATGCGGTGCTGTGACTGAAACAACCAGTTTCATCATCCGTGTAATCAGAAATGATCAGAGAAATCAATCTCTTAAACAAAACGAAATTTCCAGAAAATCAGGCCTTTCTAAATAAAGGTTGGACACATTATTCTCACGGTTTTTGGATTCAAAAACACTGTGGCAGGTGTGTACACCACATGTTGCCCAAAGGCTCAATGAGTGCGAAGTTTTCCTGAGCTCTTGAAACATTTCGGAAACGATAGCAAGACGTTTCTAGTATTTGTCATTTTCTTGTAGGATTTCCGTCCCAGTGAGTAGAGTTTAGGCCCCAGCCACCTACAGCGAGATCGCCATTAGGGCAGGACACAGAAACGGAAGGAATGAAAGAAAGTCTAGCGACTTTGACAGAACAGTTTGTAGTGAGATTAGAGTACAGTAGATGGCGCCAGCGTACAAGTACGATGTTACACATAGAGGGGTGAGAGAATTTCAGAGGTGGTATAGGAAAGGATACCCATTTAACCAGTGGGTCCAGCCTGGGGGCCGTCACTTAACGTGCTCGTCCGATATTCAGCGATTCTTATTAAATCACACTATCTCTGAAAGATTAGCCCAGGTTCGAACCTGAGGACCTTGCATTGAGGGTCAATGTGTATTAAGAACTAATCACGGTGTGATGCTAAGTGCATCTCCTTGTGATGCTGTCTCAATCTCTCTTCACCAAGCACCACCTATCGGAAAGGCCTATCCCTAAAAAGGGTTTTTCCAGATGAAATGTGCTCGGGTCCGGCGGATGAAATATATATAATTTTGAGTGCAAAGACATAAGGACGTGTAATGCGTTCCTTAGTCATCCGCGGCTCCGCAAAACGTTTCTTAAACAGACTCTGACACAAATTCGATTTTTTTAAACGATGATGTAATATGAAACCCAATTTTCGTAAAATAGTTTTTCGGTGTCGAAGATATTCTGGCGATAAGTGCTGCAAATTAAGGAAATGAATTTGAAATATCAGCTAATACTGAAGTTGATAACTCACGAATTGATACTGATTATTTTTCTACTTTTCATTCCTTATTTTGTTTGAACAAGTCTAACGTAACCGTTTTGAAAAATCTGAATCTTGTAAAGCACAGTAACATGCTTGACTAATATTATATATATAAATAATTCCAAAGTTGCTTAGTTTAAATACATTTGTAATACCTGTTGATCTGTCGCTTACAAAATTTTTAGCTTTGTTCCGCAAACTTTTAAAATTGTATCGGACAACTATATAAAATACATGGGTGCTATGGCACAATCAAACCACTTTACAATAATGGAACTTAAATTATTCCGTTTTTTACTGGTGTAACAATTTGCAAAAACACACAATGAGTAAGTGCCGAGCTTTCACACTCCAAACGGGAGGCTTTCTCAAGGCAAGTGGTCACAAGAACGTCTTTGGGAACGACAATAATTTGAAATCCTGTAGCTCGCGTCTATTGTGTGTCCAGGTGATATTGCGTCTTTCATAAAGTGGTGTCTGCCGAACTGCCTTTCAAACATTCTCTCCTTTTCTAATATTCTACCTCACTCGGATATTCAACGCAGCCGAGATTTGGAGGGAAAAGCTCTCGTTACAAGGGTTGGGCTGCATGAACATTTCGACGCTTTCTCTATTCAGGGTTCCTTTGTATTCGGTGTATGAAGTGCTCCTCTTCGTGTTTTTTCATGGCATCACATAGTGTTATTTCCTTGAATAGCGCCGTTTGGGTTTTGCCTGCTTTAGTATCTCTTATGTGTTCTCTCGTCCGAATTGTCAAGCATCTCTTCGTCATTCCGGTGTATGATCAGGACACACCGTCTGGGTATTCTACTGGTATATCACACACCCCAACTCCAGAATTCCTGTAAGGATCTTCGTGCGTATTTGTTGTCGCGTTGGCAATGGACCTCGACGATTTGATTCCAATGCGTAATCCATGGCTCTTCTTAAGATTCTTGAACGCACAGGAAAATTTTGGGATGAATGAGATGGTTCCAGCAAACTGCAAGTTGTCGACTTTTGGGTCTGGTGCCTTGAGTCTCCTGGTCATCGTCTTGTGTAAGATGGACCTCAGAGTCCGTTCCGAAAACCCAGCGGTAATACCTTTGTTGATAATGCTTGTTATCTCTCAGTCCCTCGTTTCTTTGGTAGAGCAAATCGTGATTGCTTTACTGAAGTTCTTTCGGAATGACACCATTTTATGTGAACTGGGGAATGCATACTTGGGAGGGATGAAAATGGTCACAGTTGTTGGTTTGTAATATACAATAGAGCATAAACGGCCAACTTTGGATCTGCTTAGCTCAGCGTCAAGAAACGGTAATTTTCAGTCTATTTTCTATTTCACAAGTGAATTTAATGGAGGGGTGAATAACGTTGATTCGCTGTCGGAACACCTCGAGATATCTGTCATTATGTTGCCAAATTAAGAACACATCGTTCTAGTGTCTAAACCATAATTTTGGTTTCTTGCCTTCGTTCGAGAAGATGTTCTCCTCCAATGGGCTTAGGATAGCTTCCGCGAGCACTCCTGATATTAGTGACCCGATGGGGGCACCTTTTATTGTCTGCTAATAGTGTGATCCTAGGAACTGGTAGTAGTTATTGTTTACAACCAGGTCCAACACCTTTCGTATGCCTTGCACTGCCTCCGGAGGTTGTTCACGTTGTCACACGCTTCCTTCACTGGGATTAAAGAGTTTAAGGATGTCGTGCCAAAACTAACTTATTTTCCTTTCAATCCAAATTTATATCTTCTACTTTGCTTATGAAGAACGCAATCGAGCGTAGGACGTGTTGGAAGGTAGGTAGATTTTCTCTACACAGTAAGTTGGCGCTCTTATTTTCGTAACTATGAGTTTAAGGACAGGTTTACGGTGCTTCATTCTGCCATACAGGGGAAGAACGGAGGGTCCCAGTGGGATAATGGCCGCTCTTTTGATGCTATCAGGTAAGTGTTGCTATTTGGTTAGGCCTTTCTCTGTACGAACAAGAGTATTGGTGTGTTTCGTTTTAGCGTGCGGAATAAAACAATGGGGTCCAATTGCAGTTGCTGTAGCCACGGGGAACAGCATGCCTCTTTAAAAGCTAAAGAGACGGAAATAGGAATCGCAGGTAAAAAGCAAAGATAGATTAAGAATAATAGGATCTTGAAGCAGACGCACAAAAAACCTAATAAATAGGAAACGAAAACACGATCACCATGAGATCACCATTACTGCGGATTTGTTTTTGAAGAAATCTACTTAACAGCGCTAAGTAGAAATCGAAGTGAGCTGAATCGTTTTATTTGATTACACCCAGCAACGTTTCGTAGGGTTAACACGCACAGGGAAGATTAAGACACAGCTACCTATGTTCCAAGCGGATTTTGTCCAGGGTATCAAAAGAGAAAGTACATTAGACTGGACTTACAGTTTCAAATATGAGAGAGGATAGTCAGGTCAGAGAAGTAGAAGTCTCAGATTGAAAGCTTGAGGCGACGTAGATTGAACTGTAAGGCCCTGACCATACGTCGAGAACTTTCAGAAGAATAAAAAGGGGGCGGTGGGAAAGACACAGATGAACTTATTGGTAACCAACATCCAATAAGTCGGGGTTGACGCCATTAAGCTCCCGTCCAACGCACTGTGTGACGGCAGTATGGTTTACAGTAAATCGTGATATTATGAAAGATCCCATGACGATGGGGTCAGCAGGCTGTACGTCTAAGTACTGGGCCACTAGTGGGTGACGTGCCTGCTTTAAATACAGTGTATTTGTATTATCCGATTTCAGATAGTTCAAACTATTGACAAACCTTAAACACACAATCTACGAATGTATGCAAAGTGTAACCAAAGGGAAAAGTGCTGCGTATAATATCCTGCAGGATACAGTGAACATCGCAAACACCATGTTCCGGATCAGGTCCGTACACACAAGAAAATTCCAAGATGAACGGTGGGGATAATAATTATTTAATACAGACTGCACACAAAAACTCTTGGACAAAGGCATATGTACGCGGAGAGTGAATCTGTAGCTCAAAAGTGTCAATAGTGTCACTCAAACACATTTGGTCAACCGCTATCGTTTGATGCGAAATAATCGACATTCTGCGAATCTTATAATTTCAAAGTAATACTGTTACGCATACCAAGGCATCACAACATCTGAACTACACTTATCGGTAATAAGTTCTAACTTTTCACTAAAGTATATATTATATTACTATAAAATTCTAAGCACATATTATATTTAGCCAAGTAATTAGTCATTTGATCTCTGAAACCTTTGCTTAGAAACAAAAAAAAAATATGATTCTCGTATGTTGTTTTTTTTTTTTTTGGGGGGGGGGGTACAAGTGTTGGAAAAATATGTTACTTCTATCCATCACTTTCTTTTGGCCGGTTGCATTTTAATTTATGCATGATGATTAACAAATGAAGTAATTTTAGCAAAGGAGGGTCTGATCCCGTTAATAGCATAGAGAAACGGAAAAAATTAGATAAAAAAATTGGGCGCAACTTTTTATAACATCATTGCCTTTAGCACCTATAAAAACGGCAAAAAATACCTGAGACTTGGGGGTGAGTTTAAACAGCCAGAAACCACTGCACAATCTTTCACCTCCCACACATGGGGAGACGGGGAACCACTAGATTCCTTGGGGAACTGGAGAAGCATCAAGCATTTCCCCTCACAAACTTACCTGAAAAAGAATGGAGCAGCCTTCTTTTCTTGACACTGTGTCAGGGGTCTGTGGAAGTTGGATAGAAACAATATCTGACGGTAGTTCTATGATAACGTTTGGTTGATTCCACGCTTCAGCAACAACACTTCCTCTACCTTTTAAAGCATTTCAATCGGAGGGTTCTTTTGAATACCTTAGCCAGGACATAGGTAGACCAATCGGATTGCAGTTCACCTTCTCTTGCTCTAGTCCCATCTCTTAAAGTAACTTTCTTCACTTTAGCTTTTTGAAGTACAAAGCTATCTCACGGTCTCTAACAATCGCGGTTCCCTCCTGGGGGATATCAAGGCCATACACTGCTAAAGCTTCCACAGAGCTACCTGGTCAATAGTTTTTTCAATGTCATGTTATGAGAACTGCTCCTCAAGCTTGAACTCCATCCTTTTCGTCATCACCGAATACGACAAGCAGGTAGCACAGCCTTGGAATTCAACGTTATTCCAACACTAAGATACCCTCTTCGATTCCCAAACGATGATCCCTCAGCGTTGGATCTATGTTAAATTGTAAGCCTGTGCCACCTGGGTTACCTATAGATCAAGTATAGGCAGTATGATCGTCTTACTTCCTCCAAATTTCAGAAATGGATCCACAGGTCAACCTGACGAGGATGAACAGCACCGAGAAGTTACTTTTTTTAAATTGAGTAATTTAAATACGCCGATTTCTGCCCCTAGGTGGCCATGGCACATGTTATAACGAATTCCGTTTATCAGATGCTACGGTACTTGTCCTCAAGAACAAATTTTCTGGTACTTGTTTTACTCACGAATTACACGCTTGATAAGAAGTGCAAGTTCAAACGAGTCCCAGGTGGGGATCACAGGGATTCTGCAACAGTGTAGGACCAAAAGCATGCGTATTCCGAAGGCTTCCACCTCCTCGTCAGTGTCGGAAGGATGTCCGGTGGATTAGTCTATGAAATGATTTCCTAAAACAGCATCTAACCAGCTTTGAATTTTAACTGCTTGTCGACTGAATCGCATTGAATCGCAGTCGGACAAGTTCAGGACCCGAGTCGATAATACACCACGACACATATCCACAGTCTCTGGATTATGGCTTGAGGAACATTCCATGATGTTTGGTATCCTGACTAGGCGCCCTCGTCCGTCCAATTTAAACATCGGACATATGTGGATGCTGTTCAACGTACCGTCAATGCCAGGAATCCTCCACCGGCGAATATTACGGAACTGTGTGCCACTCTTAACGAAGCATTGTGGGTGTGCACTCTCTCCACAGTACTACAGAGAGCTCGTAGAATTCATGCCACGTAGCGTTGCTGCCCTTATCTGATCGCAAGGAGGACCAACGTGGCATTAGAGAAGTATCCCGGGTTTTTTTTAGGTTTTTTTCGGCACTTCAGTGTATATACATTTTAACAGTTGAAGTTTCACTTCTGTGGCATTCTTCTTTATCGAAATGATAGAACATCGTTCGAAAAATATACTAAATTTCTCAGTAGGTGGAGAAATTACTTTTGTTATGCAAAGAAATATCCACAAACACCCCTTTACCCTTAAAAAGAAATTTCTTAATCTACACATTTATCTTGAGAGCTAGAATACTCTCGACAATATCTGAATAAAATTAGATAAATATATGTTCCATAATAAAATTAGTTCAAGCATATTTTCCATAATAAAAAAATTACTAGATATTTCATTTACGGTCTCTCTTTTTTTCCAGGGATGTTTGATTTGAACACGTAAGACAAAATTTAGCAAACATTTCTGGCGACTATTTTTTTTGCACTACATTACTGCGAAATCACCATATATATACATATTAATAAGTTCGATTATGTGCTCATTTACAAATTGGCATAATTGGTTCCAGGCACGCTGGATAATATTCATTCCTTCAAAGGTTTAATGTGATGAATATTTCATCGTGTAACAGGAAACGTATATACAGACCTCAAAAAAAAAAAAAAAACGAGCCACAATCCTTCACTTTCGAACCGTTTGGAAGCACTTGAATGGGAACTGTTATGTGACATGAAGTTTCATGCAAATTAGTTATCTATCTCCGAATTTTTCCATATAAGAGGTATGTTATTTTACGCGCATTCTATTCAGCACATAATAAAACCGTTAAATTCGAAATTTCGTACGAATCGACCAATAAATACGTGTACAGTGAGCTACGGAAAAAACATGCCAGTATAGTTAAACTGCAAAAGCTGTTTTTGACTTGTATCATTTAATCGAGAACAGATACAGTGATTCGGTGTTGCAACAGTAAAGCACAAAAAGGCCTAGATAATATGAGCCGCTATACAAGATCGGAACGGGTTTATGAAGGGAATAATAAATTATGAAATATGATCATGAAAAAAAAATGAATTATGAACATATCTGGTTAGTAGAATGCCAAATATTATTAAACGCTTAAATTCAAATTTCCAGAGTGATAGGATAAAACCTTGCGGAGATATAAACGAAAACTCAAGCACACATCGATTAAGGAGTCGTGCATCAAAAAATATATTTTCCTCTACTTACTGTAAAACGGTTTACCCGGCAATATTGAGAAACGCGTAGAAGAAAGTGTTTCTATGTGAAGTTTGTTGAAGGAATCAGTAAAGATGTCATACAATTAAATCAGAATTGCAACTTATAATAATGAAAATGTCTGTAATTTTTTCTTATTGGGGACATAACTGACTCTTGTATATTGTTTAATTCAAAAATGCAAAAACAAAATTATGTTCCACAATACGAAAGCTTCGTATGTGTCTTCTCTATATTTTTCACAAAAAATACCTTTACAGCTTCGTTAAATTATGAAACTGTGGTCATGAAAAAAAAAATTCCAAATTGTTTCTTGCGCGAGTGAAGCCGTGTGCCTGATTTTTTTATATTGCAGATTTGCTGTTGTGTCCATTCCGTCTCGATTTACGGTATATTACGCATGTAATTGCATATCGTTTCGATTCATTGATATATTCCATTGTAGTTATGCTGCTTAAATTGTCTGTAATATACAAAGCGGAACTACCTTTCGCTGCAATGCAGAAGCCGAATCTACGTGTGTAGCTTTGATCTGCACGCAAATTTTCTCTTCCGCATTAGTCGTTTTCGACCACCAGTTAAGAAAATAACAGTAACCAATAGGGTTTGGAGCATTAAGCTTATTTAGTGCAGTTTAATACGGATCTAATTGCACTTTTTTTTTCATTTTCATTTCTTGTACAAATATAAATAAAATAATAACTGTTTATACTCAGCGATAAGAAAAAAATATTTATATTCTGAGAATTTCGTAGTTTAAGAAAAAAGGGAAAAGAAAGTTCAAAAAACTTGTTTCTTCAGCATGCTCATGAAATAAGAAAAATACACTGTTGCCCACTTTATTGGAACTCTCAATTTTTAGATTTAAATGAGAAAAGAACCTCATTTGACAATCTAAAATAAACATTTTAGGTTCTCAAGGGAAATCTTAAAATTAATTTTCATACGACAGAATTCTTCTCGGGTGTTCGAATCTGCGACCTGCCGGCCATCTAGTCTGCGGTTTTTCCGGGGTTTTTCACTGCTTCCCTGGGTTTGGGGACGCCAATGGGTAGATAGTTCCCTGTCAAGTCGGTCTCTGATGCACTTTGTTTGTTTCTTCTCATGCTGTCAGTTGCAGAAAAAATACATTTCCCAAGCCGTCTGGTCAACGTGGGAAATTAGGCAATTATCCTCCCGAATAAAAAATTGAGATATACCTATTGCCAGAATTGGCTATAAAATGGGTTAACATACAGGAAAACAGACGGACTCTAAATGAAAAATTCTATATGACGTTTATGAACGACAAAGTAGAACTAAAATATCTGACGTAACGCTTTCGTATTTCAAAAGAGTTGACTATGTGATGTTAATCGTGTGACGTAATGCGTCTCTGACGTCATGTCAGAACGATTTAGATGAAATGGTGCCACACCAGCAGCTGTTGAAAATCGGTTCTAGAAACAAGGCCGCAGCGCTAGTTCTTAACTTCATCACAGGAAGACCTTGGCGTGACCGCATTACCTAGTGGACTGGTGCTAGGTAACGCGAAGGTGATATCCCGAACTTAGATGCTTACGAAACTCTAAAAGTTGAAACTATGTTCTTTTCAACTATTTGAAACAGATATTTGTGATGGTAAAAAAAGGTATTTGTACTGAGTAAATAGAATAAGATCTGTAAACTCACCGTAATAGGTTTTTTTTTATTTATTAATTTTTAGGGAGCGGAGGGGGGAGTCGAGGGCGAGTGATAAAATACGTTAATTCTATTAGTAAAAGAAAAATGCAATGAAACATAGGGGGGTTTTAGCAACTCGATTTTAAGGTATTTTGATGGCTAAATAAAAAGGTTTTATTTTTTCCACTTGCACTGGAAAGATCACCCTCCCCCTTCCCTTCCCAAATGAAAAATATTTATTATAGAAGACAACCTCGGTGCATTGCGTTTACAGATCTTGTAATATTTATTAAGCAAAAAATTTTTCTTTTCTTGTGTTTCTTTAATTTATAGCCTCGTGTCCAACTCTAACAAAAGCCGACGCATGAGGGACTGTAAATCTTTTACCTAATTTTATTAAACTAAGATGTTTAATAGATACTTTCTTTTAACGTCTTTAAATTTTCTTTAACTTCAAATAAGGATACTTTAAAAAATGCCATTTTCACTTCCTTTCACACAGATCAGTCAACCAACTGACAGGGTAGGATCCTGCACAAGAGTTTCCACTCGTAACAGGAAGTATACAGTTTATTTAAAAATCACCTTTTAGAACACACTTTATATACTTAGTAAGAGGTTCATGATAAAGGTATTTCAAATTAAAAAATCAGTAAAAATTAGACAAAACAAAATAACTTTTTAAATTATGAAAAAATGGAAAAGTGGTGTAACACGATAGTACAGGAAATACGAAAAGATGAAGATGAAAAAACATAAATGGATTCAATTTTTATTGTTTTATTTTATTAGGGCCAAGTGTTTTATTTTATGATGTTCCGTAATGATTAAATAATTCACTCACTTCATTATAACTTTTGTCAGTAAAATGTTGAAATCTTTTTAATATATACAAAATGGAATTTAAAATCACGTTTTCATGAGCCGCGGACGGAAGTCCTACAAGAAAATTACAAATACACTACCGGCAAGAAGTCGAGCATTCACAAATACTTTTTTCTTATTATCACTGATATTTTCCTTTGCTGCAAAGTTGCAACACCCACCATCTAAGGCATTTAAGTTAAACAATATTTTTTCTGAATATGTTAGATGGAAAAAGTGGTTTACCATTAGTTTCATTGTTAGAAGTGTTTTCATTTTTGTCCCAACATTGTGCCATAAATCGTAGCATTACCTTAGTGAAATGAAGTTTAAAAGTAATAAAACTTAGTCTTAACACCCTGTTGGTGGGGAAAAAAAGTATCAATCTAATTGCTCTAAATAAACAAAGACATCGCTATTTTCACATTTCAGCAACGCACAGCAACCGAAAAATTGTTATTTGGCCACTGCTCAGGAAACGAATTCGAAATCTCTCGATATCCAGGGGAGAGATTTTGGATTCGTTTTCCCAGCAGTGGCCAAATACCATTTTTTCGGCTGCTGTGTGTTGCTAAAACGTAGAAAGAGCGATGTCTTTGTTTATTCAATGACGCCACGTATTTGGAGGATTTTTACTAATTGCTCTAAATTTTTCATGTATGTCTTTCGAAAAATGTAACATTAACAGTTAGAAAACTAATTGGTGCCACAAAGTTCTTTTTAATGTAAGAAAAGGATTTTTGATTTAATTAAGCGAACTTTAAGGTCAATTCCATATACTGAAACATCTCATTGTTTTTACATTTTTTATTCCTTTTTGAAGGAATTAAAAAAATTGTGCACCAAAACAATGTAAAAAAACTAGAGTTTTTAGCATATTTTAAGGAATGCATTATTTTGAAATTGTGCAATTCTGGTGTATAGAAAAATGTAAAGCCCTAGAATTAACAAAAACACAATTAACTTCATTAACAGTACATTACAACCTAGATTACAGATTGGTAATCATTATATACTACGCGATTTAGAGCCGGTTCAAACATATTCAGATAAACACTTTATTGCTGTACATTACTAAGGTTAAAGATCGTTCTCTCAACTAGACTATATTTCATACTAAATATAAAATGGCAAAGAAACTGTATTATAAAAAGCTAATAAGACATACATACCTTTGAAGCTCCTGTAAACTGGAAATCTCGAGGAATTGCCCGAATCCATTAGGAGCATAATTCTTCATTCTCGGGAAATTTAAACACTGACGCTTTAGGACCTGTGTCGTAATTGCTACTGCAATTTGGTACACAAGAATGTGAAGGCATATTAGAACTAAAAATAATTTCTTAACACCGTGAGATAAATAACAAAGAGTGGAATAATATGAATCGGTCGGCTGCAAGAACAACGAAGAGCCTAATGGAGCAACGTTACAATAATCACACAAGATCACAGACGCTAACTATGGTTACGGTCGTTCCTCAAATTTAACAGGTCTTCCTGTAGTGACGTTGGAGAGCAGGAGGTGTTTGGGCCCTTGTTTTATGGGGCGTTGGCCCATCTCGTACGAATGATCAGAAGTGGTCGCTCAGACCGCTGCGCGACTGGGGCGGCTCCAGAAATCATTAATCAAGTTATGGACACAACGGTTGTGGATTAAAACTCGCTCTTGTGCCCTAACCTATGACTCCATTTCGATGATATTCAACAGAACTGGTTCAGTATACCTCCTCAACAACATGATAAAGGTTTGTCGGGATCGAAGCATTTTTACTTAAGTTATGACGCATAAAGGCGATAGAATAGATCCCGCTCCTATGTTCTGATTTTGGACCAGATTTCGTACATTTTCTACAGAGTTCGTCCTCAGGTTGTTCCCTACCACACTAAAATTTCATCGAAATCGAATTATTTTTAGATAATAAATTTTACACTAGGGTCCGTAAAAGTAAATTGTGTATTTCCCGATATCTGTGCTTCTAAAACTCCGATTTAAGAAATTCCTTCTTCGGTGAATACAGCTCCTGATGGGAAATTTTTGCAAATAATTTCATATTTTTGCTAAAGAATTGTTTGGCCACCACGGGGCGTAAGTGGTAATTTGTGATTCTGATGTATTTGCAGCAAAATCTGAGGTTTTAAAATCTGGATTGAAAGAGTTCTTTGGTGGACCGGTACCATTGACGTCGAGAAATGTTTTCGGAATTTTTTCTCCTTAAAGTAATGCATGGTTTCTCCGCCAGGGAACGTTGATATGTACAATATTTTTGTTAATATCTTTGCTGCTAGGAATATGAATTGAAGATTTCCGTTCTTGTTGCATATAGTTTCTGATGCGAAATGTTTTTCATATAATTTCAAAATTTTCAAGTAGTTCATAGACTTTCCGCTAGGCGGTATAAAGAAAAATTGCGGTTTTCCAGATATCTCTGCTTCTAAAACTCCGATTTTAAAAATTCTTTCTGTATCTCATACAGCTCCTGTTGGGAAATGTTTTGCAAATAATTTCTTATATTTAGTAAAGAATAGTTTGATCACCAGGGTGCGTAAGTGTATATTTCTGCCTCTGATGTATTTGTATCTAAATCTGAGCTCCTGAAAACTCGATTGAAAAAATTCGTCCAAGAACCCATTTCGCTGTCTTTAGAAAATATTTTCAGAATACTCTCTTCTTACAATAATGTATGGTTTTTCCGCCCGGGGGCGTTTATGCATATCTGATTTTTGTCTATGTCTCTGCTCCTTAAATTTACTACGTGTCCTATTTTTTAAAAAATATTTCTTTGTGCGAGACCATATCCGCTGCTAAATGTTTCTCATGTAATTTCAAATTTTTCTTAAAGCAGAAGTCTGCCACGAGAGGGCGTAAGCTGACATTTTGCGTTTACAGCAATATCTGATGGACTAAAACCCCGATTGAAAAACTTCTTTCTTCGGTCAGATACTACTAAATGTGCAAACTCGGTGAGCGTATTTTCTTACCAAATTAATGCAAAATTTCGCCGCTAGGGGATGCCAATGTTTTTCTTAATATATCTGCTTATAAAAGTGCGATTTAAAAAATCAGTTCATTTTTCTTGTAAAACATTTTAGGTTAGTATCTGATGAGTGTTATAGTTCACAGTTCTGTCGCTAGGTGGCGCTAACGGCATGCCATTCACGACAAAGGGAGATGAAGCATTATCCTTTTTAAATAACCCAACATTTCCCGCTGGATGGTATAAATGCCAATGCCGTTTTCTTTTCGCTACCTCTGCTTGCGGGAGACCTATTTGAAAATTTGAAAAGTTATTTTTCCTTAGCATAGCTTTTTCCATGAAGAATATTTTAAGCCTACTTTCAACTTTCCTATTATGCAAAATGCTTGAGCTAGAAGGCGTAGAATTATATCATATGTCTTTCTATATTTGTTACTTTAACTGTTCGATTGGAAAATGTGTTTTTCTCCGATATTCTTCTGCTATGAGAACATTTTTGGGCGCTGTTTGCTCACTTTTGTAACGAACGTTTTAGAGTGTCTTAGAAGAAATGTAGCTGTTTTTATTTCTGTTATTTTTATTGTAAAAATCCGATTGATATGTTCGAACTTTGAAAATTTAGCATTAACTTTGAATAACTTTAAAAACTTTAATTCGCGTCAGAAACAGTTCCAAAGATGTATTCTTTACAAGAAAAAATTCGGTGTCATCATTATTTTTAATTTCAAATATTTGTAAGGCACAAAGGCAGAAAACGAGTATGTAAATATCAAATATAACTGCAAATACGTAAAACCTTATGCTGCTTGTCATTGGTCACGTATTACGATAACTAGCTGAAAAGTCCACGGTGGAGCCGGGAACACACAGCCACACATGAACACGGAGTCCAAAGAGTCTAAATTAGGGCAAGGGATGGTTCGACCTAATGAAATAAACCTGTAAATATATTTCATGCTCTACTCTGATATACCGGACCGTGAAAAGATTTTGTATATGTATACCATGGAATATATAAGGACTGGCGCTTCTGACCGTAAAGCCAACTCTTGTATGTATATACCAAGGAATATATAAGGATGTAAGGTCAGGTGATGCGTAACATCACAGCCTCTCCTTGACAAATGTCAACCCCGCCTTCTCGTGGTGCATCCTGTTCCCACTAAAGGGGCTCTGACGACCGCAAATAGCGGTATAACTATACCATCGGGATCAGAGGAAATGCTATCCCACACTCACCAACCCGCTTGGCCAGCGTGGTGAGTTATGGCCAAACACCTCCAAAATGACTCTACAACTTAAATCTTGGCCCTCAGTCTCCGGCAGCTGGAATGTACCTGGCCAAGGCAGCGGCCAGTGCGACATGAAGGCAGAGGGTGCTAAGAATCCCCGGAGGACCGGACTAGGCTGCCATTTGATGCTGACCTTGGCTACCTACAACGGACGCTCCCTATCTTCTGATTCAAGGCTTCTTGAATTGGAAGAGGAACTACAAAGGATCAAGTGGGACATCGTCGGGCTGAGTGAGGTAAGGAGAAAAGGAGAAGATCTCATTGAACTGAAAAGTGGACATCTCTTCTATTATCGTGGGACAGATACTGGCAGAACTAGTGGTGTTGGATTTATAATAAACAAGAAACTGAAGGATAAAGTGGTAGAAGTTGAAAGTTCCTCTGACAGAGCTGCACGACTCGTTATCCAACTATCGAGAAGATACCAGGCTCAGATTATTCAAACTTATGCACCCACCACAAGTCATCCTGAAGAAGAAATTGAAGAATTTTATGAGGAAATTCGTCATCTAAATAATAAAGGTAAGCAGCACTTGAAGATAATTATGGGAGATTTCAATGCAAAAATAGGGCACCGGCAACAGAATGAAACTTCAGTAGGTAAATTCGGTCACGGCAACAGAAACCAGCGTGGAAATACTCTCGTTGAGTTTGCAGAGGCAGAAGGATTTTTCATCTTGAATTCCTTTTTCAAGAAAAAGCCACACAGGAAATGGACATGGAGACATCCAATTGGGACGACAAGTGAAATTGATTTTATTATGTGTAACAAAAAATTCGTCATCGAAGACTGCAGTGTGCTAAACAAGTTCAACACAGGTAGTGACCATAGATTGGTGAGATGTAAGATGCACCTCAACACTAAACTGGAACGTGGCAAGCTCATAAGACAAACAAAATGTATTGACATAACCAACCTTAAAAAACACCATAATACTTTCAAGTTGGAACTGAAGAACAGATTCTCTGCTTTAGAAGGCCTAACATCGGAAGAAGTGGATATTTCTGAAGTTAACAGAAAAGTAACCAAAGCTCTTATGGAAACAGCAACAAAATTAGCTGGGTCTAAGAGCAAGTTGCATGTAAACAAATTATCAGGAAAAACCAAAATGTTGATGCAAAAAAGAAGAGAGATGAGGACATCTAAAGAAGATGTGACTTCCAAAGTGGAATATATAGAGCTATGCAAGACAGCACGAAAAAGTATCACTGAAGACGTAAGGAAATTCAACTGTGAGCTAGTGAGGAAAGCAATTGAAAACAACCAAAGCCTAAAGATAGCAAAGGGACATCTCAGTAAGGGAAGAAAACAGATTATGGCTCTGAGAAAAGAAGATGGTTCTATAACAAGAAATAGAGGCGAAATTTTGACAAGAGTGAAAGATTTCTACTCCAAACTATATGAAAGGGATGATACATGTACTCCAGACATCATGAAAGGTACCAGAGTTCTTCCAGTCCTCCCAGCAGAAGTTGCTCATGCAATCAAGAACATGAAGCGGGGAAAGCTCCAGGAGAAGATGGAATTACTATAGACATCATACAAGAAGCAAGTGGAGAAATTGAAACAGTACTCGCCCAAATTTTCACTCGATGCCTTAATGAAGGGAAGATTCCTGAGGATTGGAACAATGCTACAATGATCCTGCTACATAAAAAAGGTGACATTGAGGATCTCAGGAACTACAGACCTATCAGCCTCCTATCAGTGGTTTATAAAATCTTCACTAAAGTTCTTTCACACCGCTTGAAGGTAACACTGGACATGGCTCAACCGAGAGAACAAGCTGGATTCAGGAGTGGCTACAGCACAATAGATCATATCCACGTACTGAGAGAACTAATTGAAAGAGCGAGGGAATATGAACTTCCATTGTGCATGGCTTTTATCGATTATGAAAAAGCCTTTGATTCGGTGAAACCATCAGCAGTTACCACGGCTCTGAAATCCTGCGGTATTGAAGATGCATACATTAATATTATTAATAACATCTATGAAAATGCAAGTGCAAAGATTCGGCTGTTTGAAAATACAACACACATAAAAATTGGAAAGGGAGTGAGACAAGGTGACACCATATCTCCGAAGCTCTTTAATGCCACATTGGAAAATGTCTTTCAATCACTGAACTGGGAAAACAAAGGGATAAAGATTAATGGAGATTATCTAACCCACCTTCGTTTTGCTGATGACGTAGTCATTTTTGCAACTACCCCATCAGAGCTGCAGAGTATGATCCAGGAACTTGCTGACAAGAGTAAAGAAGTGGGATTAAAAATGAACTTTCAGAAGACAAAAGTGATGTTCAATGCTTTTACAAGAAATGAAGATTTATCGATTGATGGAGAAAAACTGGAGATAACAGATACGTATGTTTATCTTGGACAGCAGATATCAAGTGAGGGTCACATTGATGAAGAAATTAATCGGCGTACAAAACTTGCCTGGAGAACTTTTGGAAGAAACAGCATAATTTTCAAGAGCAATATGCCGTTATGTCTTAAAAGAAAAGTGTTTGATCAATGCATCCTTCCAGTGCTTACGTATGGTGCAGAGACGTGGACCTTAACTAAAAGAGACATACAAAGGCTGCAGACAACTCAAAGAAGCATGGAGAGGTGCATGCTTGGTATAACCAGGAGAGATAAGAAGAGGAACTCGTGGATCCGAAAAATGACGAGAGTGGAAGACATCATGATCAGAGTTAAATCCCTGAAATGGCAATGGGCTGGACATACTGCCAGAAGGACAGACCATAGATGGACAGCCGAAATTTTAGATTGGATTCCAAGGGACAGGAAAAGACCCAGAAAAAGACCACATGGGAGATGGGTGGATGAAATTCGTAAATATGCGGGAGTGACATGGAGGAGACTGGCACAAGACAGACCGTTGTGGAGGAAACTTGGGGAGACCTTCGTCCAGCAGTGGATTGATAATGGTTGACAATGATGATGATGATGATATAAGGACTGGCGCTTCTGACCGTGAAGTCAACTCTTGTATGTATCATCATCATCATCATTGTCAACCATTATCAATCCACTGCTGGACGAAGGTCTCCCCAAGTTTCCTCCACAACGGTCTGTCTTGTACCAGTCTCCTCCATGTCACCCCTGCATACTTTCGAATTTCATCCACCCATCTCCTATGTGGTCTTCTTCTGGGTCTTTTCCTGTCCCTTGGAATCCAATCTAAAATTTCGGCTGTCCATCGATGATCTGTCCTTCTGGCAGTATGTCCAGCCCATTGCCATTTCAGTGATTTAACTCTGATCATGATGTCTTCCACTCTTGTCATTTTTCGGATCCACGAGTTCCTCTTCTTATCTCTCCTGGTTACACCAAGCATGCACCTCTAAATGCTTCTTTGAGTTGTCTGCAGCCTTTGTATGTCTCTTTTAGTTAAGGTCCACGTCTCTGCACCATACGTAAGCACTGGAAGGATGCTTTGATCAAACACTTTTCTTTTAAGACATAATGGCATATTGCTCTTGAAAATTATGCTGTTTCTTCCAAAAGCTCTCCAGGCAAGTTTTGTACGCCGATTAATTTCTTCATCAGTGACCCTCACTTGATATCTGCTGTCCAAGATAAACGTACGTGTCTGTTATCTCCAGCTTTTCTCCATCAATCGATAAATCTTCATTTCTTGTAAAAGCATTGAACATCACTTTTGTCTTCTGAAAGTTCATTTTTAATCCCACTTCTTTACTCTTGTCAGCAAGTTCCTGGATCATACTCTGCAGCTCTGATGGGGTAGTTGCAAAAATGACTACGTCATCAGCAAAACGAAGGTGGGTTAGATAATCTCCATTAATCTTTATCCCCTTGTTTTCCCAGCTCAGCGACTGAAAAACACCCCCCAATGTGGCATTAAAGAGCTTCGGAGATATGGTGTCACCTTGTCTCACTCCCTTTCCAATTTTTACGTGTGTTGTATTTTCAAACAGCCTAATCTTTGCACTTGCATTTTCATAGATGTTATTAATAATATTAATGTATGCATCTTCAATACCGCAGGTTTTCAGAGCCATTGTAACTGCTGATGGTTTCACCGAATCAAAGGCTTTTTCATAATCGATAAAAGCCATGCACAATGGAAGTTCATATTCCCTCGCTCTTTCAATTAGTTCTCTCAGCACGTGGATATGATCTGTTGTGCTGTAGCCACTCCTGAATCCAGCTTGTTCTCTCGGTTGAGCCATGTCTAGTGCTACCTTCAAGCGGTGTGAAAGAACTTGAGTGAATATTTTATAAATTACTGATAGGAGGCTGATAGGTCTGTAGTTTCCGAGATCCTCAATGTCACCTTTCTTATGTAGCAGGATCATTGTAGCGGTGTTCCAATCCTCAGGAATCTTTCCTTCATTAAGGCATCGAGTGATAATTTGGGCGAGTACTGTTTCGATTTCTCCACTTGCTTCTTGTATGATGTCTACAGTAATTCCATCTTCTCCTGGAGCTTTTCCTCGCTTCATGTTCTTGATTGCATGTGCAACTTCTGCTGGAAGGACTGGAGGAACTCTGGTTCTGGTATCTTTCATGATGTCTGGAGTGCATATATCATCCCTTTCATATAATTTGGAGTAGAAATCTTTCACTCTTGTCAAAATTTCGCCTCTATTTCTTGTTACAGAACCATCTTCTTTTCTCAGTGCCATAATCTATTTTCTTCCCTTACTGAGATGTCCCTTTGCTATCTTTAGGCTTTGGTTGTTTTCAATTGCTTTCCTCACTAGTTCACAGTTGAATTTCCTTACGTCTTCAGTGATACTTTTTCTTACTGTCTTGCATAGCTCTATATATTCCACTTTGGAAGTCACATCTTCTTTAGTTGTCCTCATCTCTCTTCTTTTTTGCATCAACATTTTGGTTTTTCCTGATAATTTGTTCACATGACTCTTGTTCTTAGACCCAGCTAATTTTGTTGCTGTTTCCATAAGAGCTTTGGTTACTTTTCTGTTAACTTCAGAGATGTCCACTTCTTCCGATGTTAGGCCTTCTAAAGCAGAGAACCTGTTCTTCAGTTCTAACTTGAAGGTATTATGGTGTTTTTTAAGGTTGGTTATGTCAATAGATTTTGTTTGTCTTATGAGCTTGCCACGTTCAAGTTTAGTGTTGAGGTGCATCTTACATCTCACCAATCTATGGTCACTACCTGTGTTGAACTTGTTTAGCACACTGCAGTCTTCTATGACGAATTTTTTGTGACACATAATAAAATCAATTTCACTTGTCGTCCCATTTGGATGTCTCCATGTCCATTTCCTGTGTGGCTTTTTCTTGAAGAAGGAGTTCAAGATGAAAAACCCTTTTGTCTCTGCAAACTCAACGAGAGTATTTCCACGCTGGTTTCTGTTGCCATGACCGAATTTACCTACTGAAGTTTCATTCTGTTGCCGTTGCCCTATTTTTGCATTGAAATCTCCCATAATTATTTTCAAGTGCTGCTTACCTTTATTATTTAGATGACAAATTTCCTCATAAAATTCTTCAATTTCTTCTTCAGGATGACTTGTGGTGGGTGCATAAGTTTGAATAATCTGAGCCTGGTATCTTTTCGAGAGTTGGATAACAAGTCGTGCAGCTCTGTCAGAGGAACTTTCAACTTCTACAACTTTATCCTTCAGTTTCTTGTTTATTATAAATCCAACACCACTAGTTCTGCCAGTATCTGTCCCACGATAGTAGAAGAGATGTCCACTTTTCAGTTCGATGAGATCTTCTCCTTTTCTCCTTACCTCACTTAGCCCCACGATGTCCCACTTGATCCTTTGTAGTTCCTCTTCCAATTCAAGAAGCCTTGAATCAGAAGATAGGGAGCGTCCATTGTAAGTAGCCAAGGTCAGCATCAGATGGCAGCCTAGTCCGGTCCTCCGGGGATTCTTAGCACCCTCTGCCTTCATGTCGCACTGGCCGCTGCCTTGGCCAGGTACATTCCAGCTGCCGGAGACTGAGGGCCAAGATTTAAGTTGTGGAGTCATTTTGGAGGGGTTTGGCTATAACTCACCACGCTGGCCAAGCGGGTTGGTGAGTGTGGGATAGAATTTCCTCTGATCCCGATGGTATAGTTATACCGCTATTTGCGGTCGTCAGAGCCCCTTTAGTGGGAACAGGATGCACCACGAGAAGGCGGGGTTGACATTTGTCAAGGAGAGGCTGTGATGCTACGCATCACCTGACCTTGCATCCCCTGACCTTGTATTCCTTGGTATATGTATATACCAAGGAATATATATTGACTGGCGCTTCTGTAAGTCTACTGAATGGATACAGATTAATGTCTATGTGCTCCAAAATACATATAACACATTTGAAGTCAAGTTTCACTTACCTAAAGCCCACTATTTAACTAAATTAGGGTATTAGTACAGTTAAAATGATGCAAATGCATGAGTTATGCTGTATTTTGAGAATTTCATTTCTAGCCATTCGTAGCATTTCGGAATATATAGCACATCAATGTGTTCCCAGTGGATCACATTGAGAAAAGGTTGACAATTCATTCGGAACACATCGAGAAAGTAATTTGGGAAAATGTAAAAGCAGTGTGATACGAGAGTGCTCCTTCTCTTGCCACGAAGTGTCCCGAATATGTTATGTAAAACAACATTGTAGTGTATTCGATCATAAAACATTGTATGACAAGGAGAGCTTTGATAACACATGCGGAACAGGTTGATACACATTCGGAACACTTTGGCAACATTTGGGAAACGCAATGATCACCCAATGTTGTGAAATGGCTTCAGCAAAATGCTACGAAAGCGTGCGATCTATTCCGAATGATTTGTTATTTTCCACTTCAAAAACTCGCTTTTCTATCACAGTTATTGTGCTTAACGTACGAATTAATGGGAACAGCTATGTCTTGTAATTTAAAAGTTTCACCTGTCGTATAACAATTCCACGTGCCAATTTAAAACAATGTAATTTTCTTTGTTCGAAAGTATGAACTTTTTTTCCCAATTTGTCGCCCAAGCTAACGCCCCCTGAAACAAGGCCCAAACACCTCCTGCTCTCCGACGTCTGACATCACTGCAGGAAGACCTGTGAAATTTGACGAACGACAGTAGCCATAGTTAGCGTCTGTGATTTTGTGTGATTATTGTAGCGTTGCTCCATGAGGTTGTTCGTGCAGCTGCCTAATTCATATTATTCCACTCTGTGTTATTTATTTCACAGAGTTAAAAAAATATTTTTAGTTCTAATATGAATTCACATTGTTGTGTACCAAATTGCCGTAGCAATTACGACACAGGCCCTAAAGCGTCAGGGTTTAAATTTCCCGGGAATGAAGAACTACGCTCCAAATATATTCGTGCTATTTCTCGAGATTTCTAGCCTACGGGAGCTTCAATGATAGGTATTATTTATTAGCACTTTTATAGTACAGTTTCTTTGCCATTTTATATTTAGTATGAAATACAGTCTAGTTGAGAGAACGATATTTAACTTTAGTAATGTACCGCAATAAAGTGTTTTATCTGAAAATATTTGAACCGGCATTAAATCGCGTAGAATATAATGATTACCGATCTGTAAACTAAGTTGTAATGTACTGTTAATAAAGTTAATTGTGTTTTTGTTTATTCTACGGCTTTCCTTTTTTCTATACACTAGATTTGCACAATTTTAAAATGATGCATTCCTTAAAATATGCTAAAAACTCTAGTTTTTATACATTATTTTGGTGCACAAATTTTGTTTTATTCCTTCAAAAATGAATAAAAAATGCGAAAACCATGAACTGTTTTCAGTATATGGAATTGACCTTAAAGTTTGCTTAATCAGATTAACAATCATTTTCTAACATTAAAAAGAAACTTTTTGGCACCAATTAGTTTTCTAACTGTTAATGTTACGTTTTTCGAAAGACATACATGAAAAATATATAGCAATTGGTAAAAGTCCTCCAAATACGTGGTGTCAGTGAATAAACAAAGACATCGCTCTTTCTACGTTTTTACAATACACAGCAGCCGAAAAATTGTTATTTGGCCACTGCTGGGGAAATGAATCCCAAATCTCTCGACTGGATATCAAGAGATCTGGGATTCGCTTTCCGAGCAGTGGCCGAATAAAAATTTTCGGTTGCTGTGTGTTGCTAAAACGTGAAAATGGCGATGTCTTTGTTTATTTATAGCAATTGGATTGATACTTTTTTCCCCCACAAACAGGGTGTTAAAACTAAGTTTTATTACTTTTAAACTTCAATTCCCTAAGGTAATGCTACTAATTATGGCACAGTGTTGGGACAAAAATGAGAGCACTCCGAACCATTAAACTGACGGTGCAAAAATATTTCTTAACTAAAGATAAACCGCTTTTTCCATTTAACATATTCAGAAAAATATTTTGTTTAATTTTAATGCCCTAAGATAGTGTGTGTTGCAAATTTGCAGAAATTGTAAATTGTTAGTAGTAGTAAGAAAAAAATATTTGTGAATATAAAAGTTGAACAAAACTGAAATTTATAAATGGTCAAACCAAAAGTAAAACATATATCGATATCATGTTGGACTTCATGTCGGTATTGTATTGGAGGAATCATATGTATTTCTAAATTCGATTTTGCCTGTTCGTGAAAGATCTCAACATTTTACTGACTAATATTATAATGTTAGTGAATTATTTAATCATTACGGAACATCATTTTAAAAAAATAAAACATTTGGCAGTAATAAAATAAAAAAAAAATTGAAACGATTAATGTTTTTTCATCTTCATCTTTTTGCATTTCCTGTACTATCGTGTTACACTACTTTCCCATTTTTTCATAATTTAAAAAGTTTTTTTGTTTAGTTTAATTTTTACTATTTTTTTAATTTGAAATACCTTTATCATGAACCTCTTACTAAGTATATGAAGAGTGTTCTGAAAGGTTATTTCTAAATAAACTGTATACTTCCTGTTGCAAACGGAAACTCTTGTGCTGGCTCCCACCCTCTCAGTTGGTTGTTTGATTGTGTGGAAGGAAGTGAAAATGGCATCTTAAAGAATCCTTACTTGACGTTAAAGAAAATTTTTAAAAGGTAAAACAAAGTATCTATTAAACAACTTATTGACTAAAACAATGAATGAATGAGTTTCTGCATGGAAAAATAAGGTAAAAGATTGATAGATTTCTTAACAGTCCCTCATGCTTCGGCTTTTTGTTACAGGCGGACACGAGGCCATTAATTAAAGAAACAGAAGAAAAAAAAATTGTGCTGAATAAATAGAACAGTATCTGTAAAATCGATGCACCGAGGTTGTGCTATTTATAATTTTTTTTTTTTTTGGGGGGGGGGGGCTTTCCAGTGTAAGTGGAAAAATTAAAACGGAGTTTCCGTTTTTATTCAGCCATCAAAATACCATAAAATCGAGTTGCTAAACAAACCCCCTAAATTTCAATGCATTTTTCTTTCACTAATAGAATCAACTTATTGTATCACTTGCCCTCGAACCCCCACCCTCCACCCCTAAAAATTAATAAATAAACTAAACTTATAACATTGAGTTTACAGATGTTGTTCTATTTACTCAATACAAATTTACCTTTTTTTACCATCGCAAATATCTGTTTCCAATAATTGGAGAGAACGCAGTTTCAACTGTTATAGTTTGGTAAGCATCTAAGTACCGGATATCACCGTCGCGTTAGATAGCACCAGTCCCCTGGGTAGGGCGGTCGCGGCAAGGTCTTCCTGTAATGACATCAAGAACTGGTACTGCGGCCTTGTTTCAGGGGACGTTGCTACAGCGGACACGTATACCACTTTGCTTTGTTGTGACAGCAACAAGAACCGATTTTCAACAGGTGCTGGTGTGACGCCATTTCATCTAAATCATTCTTACATGACGTCAGAGATTTATTGCGTCACACGATTAACGACACATTATCAACTCTTTTAAAAATAAAAAAGCGTTACGTCAGGTATTTTGGTTCTACTTTGTCCTTCATAAACATCATATAGAATTTTTCATTTAGAATCCTATTGTCTGTTTGCTTGTCTGTTAACCCTTTTTATAGTCAAATCTGGCAATAGGTTTTTTTTTTTTTTTGATTGGAGGTTTAACGACCACCGTGAGCAACTCAATGGGCTATAAGCAGTCGCCCGTCCCTAATTTAGGGTCACTGGTTCCAGGGAAGGGAGAGAGCCAGTTCCGTAAGACAAACACAACATCCATGCCTCACTGGGATTCGAACCCGGACCCCTTACGGACGAATGATCAGATGCCATCGCTTAGACCACTGCGCCACCGGGGCGGCAATAGGTATATCTCTCAATTCTTTTTTGGGAGGATAATTGCCTAATTTCCCACGTTGACTAGACGGCTTGGGAAATGCATTTTTCTGCTACTGACAGCACGAGGAGAAACAAACAAAGTGCATCTGGTACCGACTTGACAGGGAACTATCTACCCATTGGCGTCCCCAAACCCAGGGAAGCAGTGGAAAACCCCGGAAAACCCGCAGACTAGATGGCCAGCAGGTCCGAGATTCGAACACCCGAGAAGAATTCTGTCGTATGAAATTTAATTTTAAGATTTCCCTTGCGAACCTAAACTGTTTGTTTCAGATTGTCAAACCAGTTTCTTGTCTCAGTTAAATCTAAAAAATGAGAGTTCCAATAAAGTAGGTAATAATGTATTTTTCTTATTTCTTGCGCATGCTGAAGAAACATGATTTGGGAACGTTCTTTTCTCTTTTTTCTTAAACTACGAAATTCTCAGGATATAACTATTTTTCCTTATCGCGGAGTATAAACAGTTATTATTTTATTTATATTTGTACAAGAAATGAAAAAGAAAAGAAAAGAAAAATGCAATAAGTTCCGTATTCAACTACACTAATTAAGCTTATTAATGCTCAAAACCCCATTGGTTACGGCTATTTTCTTAACCGGTTGTCGTAAACGACTAATGCCGAAGAGAAAATTTGCGTGCATATCAAAGCTACACACGTAGATTCGGCTTCTGCATTGTAGCGAAAGGCAGTTCCGCTTTGTATATTACAGACAGTTGAAGCAGTATAACTACAATGGAATATATCAATGAATCGAAATGATATGCAATTACAAGCGTATTATACCATTATTCGAGACGGAATGGACACAACAGCAAATCTGCAATATAAAAAAATCAGGCAGACGGGTTTACTCACGCAGGAAACAATTTGGAATTTTTTTTTCATGACCACAGTTTCATAATTTAACGAAGCAGTAACGGTATTTATGTAAAAAATATACAGAAGACACATACGAAGCTTTCGTATTGTGGAACGTAATTTTTTTTGGCATTTTTGAATTAAACAATATACAAGAATCTGCTATGTCACCAATAGGAAAAAATGAAATATGTAATTGCAAGAACTATGTCGTAAGTTGAGTTATTTTTGTGCAAAACTATTAACTTATGATGTTCATCATTAAAAGTTGCAATTCTAAATTTAATGGTATGACATCTTTACTGCTTCCTTCAACCAACTTCACGTAGAAACACTCCTACGCGTTTCTGAGTATTGCGGGGTAAACCGTTTCACGGTACGAGCACAGTTAGGTAAAGGAAATCCTTAAGATCTTAGCAAGCGATCTTGCTGGAAATTTAAATTTAATCGTTTAATGATATTTGACATTCAATGGACTACTAACCAGATATGGTCATAATTCATTTTTTTTTCATAATAATATATCATAATTTATAATTCCCTTAATATACCTGTTCTACTCTTGTATAGCGGCTTATATTATCTGGGCCTTTTTGTGTTTTACTCTTGCAAAACCAAATCACTGTATTTGTTCACGATTAAATGATACAAGTCAAAAACAACTTTTGCAGTTTAACATTAGCGGCATCTTTTCCCCGTAGCTCACTGTACATGTATTTATTTGTCGATTCGTATGAAATTTGAATTCATGGGTTTTATTATGTGCTGATAAGAACGCGCGTAAAATAACATACCTTACATGGAAAAATTCGGAGGTAGCGTGTTAATTAACTTCATTAGCATGTATCTTCATGTCACATAATAGTTCCCTTCAAGTGCTTTCCAACGGTACCATACTTGTTTACATGCGACAAACGGTTCGAAAGTTCAGAATGGGGGCTTTTTTATTTATTTTTTTTAAAGGTCTGTACATCACTTTTGTCTTCTGAAAGTTCATTTTTAATCCCACTTCTTTACTCTTGTCAGCACGTTCCTGGATCACACTTTGCAGCTCTGAAGGGGTAGTTCCAAAAATGACTACGTCATCAGCAAAACGAAGTTGAGTTAGATAATCTCAATTAATCTTTATCAGTTTGTTTTCCCAGTTCAGTGATTGAAAGATATTTTCCATTGTGGCAGCTTGGGAGATATGGTGTCTCCTTGTTTCACCCCCTTTCCAATTTTTACCTGTGCAGTATTCTCAAACCGCCGAATCTTTGCACTTTTATTTTCACAGATGTTATTTATAATATTAGTGTACACATCTTCAACACTGCAGGATTTCAAAGTCATTGTAACTGCTGATGGTTTCACGGAATCAAAGCCCTTTCATATTCGATAAAAGCCATCCACAATGGAAGTTCATATTCCCTCGCTCTTTCAATTCGTTCTCTCAGTACGTGGATGTGATCTATAGTGCTGTAGCCACTCCTGAATCCAGCTTGTTCTCTCGGTTGAGCCATGTCCAGTGTTACCTTAAAGCGGTGGGAAAGAACTTTAGTGAAGACTTTGTAAACCACTGATAGGAGGCTAATAGGCATGTAGTTCCTGAGAACGTCAATGTCACCTTTTTTCTGTAGCAGGATCATTGTAGCGTTGTTCCAATTCTCAGTAATCTTCTCTTCATGAAGGCATCGAGTGAAAATTTGGGCGGGTACGGTTTAAATTTCTCCACTTGCGTCTTCTATAATGTCTACAGTAATTCCATCTTCTCCCGGAGCTTTTCCCAGCTTCATGTTCTTGATTGCAGGTGCAACTTCTGCTGGAAGGACTCTGGTATTGGTACCTTTCATGATGTCTGGAGTACATGTATTATTCCTTTCATATAATTTGGAGTAGAAATCTTTCACTTTTGTCCAAATTTCGCCTCTATTTTTGTTACAGAACCATCTTCTTTTATCAGTGCCATAATCTGTTTTCTTCCCTAACTGAGATGTTCCTTGCTATCTTTAGGCTTTGGTTGTTTTCAATTGCTTTCCTCACTAGTCTACAGTTGAATTTCCTTACGTCTTCAGTGATACTTTTTCGTACTATCTTCCATAGCTCTATATATTACACTTTGGAAGTCACATCAGCTTTAGTTGTCTTCATCTCTCTTCTTTTTTGCCTCAACATTTTGGGTTTTCCTGATAATTTGTTCACATGCAACTTGTTCTTAGACATACCTAATCCAGTTGCTGTTTCCATAAGAGCTTTGGTTACTTTTCTGTTAACTTCAGAGATGTGCACTTCTTCTGATGTTAGACCTTCTAGAGCATAGAATCTGTTCCTCAGTTCCAATTTGAAGGTATTATGAAACTTTTTAAGGTTGGTCACGTCAATACACTTTGTTTGTTTTATGAGCTTGCCACGCTCGAGTTTAGCACTGAGGTGCATCTTACATCTTACCATTCTATGGTCACTACCTGTGTTGAACTTGTTCAGTACACTGCAGTCTTCCATGACAAATTTCTTGTTACACGTAATAAAATCAATTTCACTTGTCCATCCATTCGGTTGCCTCCATTACCATTTCCTTTGCGGCTTTTTCTTGAAAAAGGAGTTCATGATGAAAAACCCTTCTGCCTCTGCAAACTCTACGAGAGTATTTTCACTCTGGTTTCTATTGCCGTGACCGAATTTACCCACTGAAATGTCATTCTGTTGCCGTTGCCCTATTTTTGTTTTGAAATCTCATATAATTATTTTCAAGCGCTGCTTGCCTTTGTTATTTAGATGACGAATTTCCTCATGAAATTCTTTAATTTCTTCTTCAGGATGACTTGTGGTGGGTGTATAAGTTTGAACAATCTGAGCCTTGTATCTTCTCGAGAGTTGGATAACGAGTCGTGCAGCTCTGTCAGAGGAATTTTAACTTCTAGAACTTTATTCTTCAGTTTCTTGTTTATTTTAAATCCAACACCACTAGTTCCGCCAGTATCGGTCCCACGATAGTAGAAGAGATGTCCACTTTTCAGTTCAATGATATCTTCTCCTTTTCTCCTTACTTCACTTAGCCCGACGATGTTCCACTTGATCCTTTGTAGTTCCTCTTCCAATTCCAGAATTCTTGATTCAGAAGATAGGGAGCGTCCATCGTAAGTAGCCAAGATCAGCATGAAATGGCAGCCTAGTCCGGTCCTCCGATGATTCTTAGCACCCTCTACCTTCATGTCGCACTGGTCGTTGCCTTAGCCAGGTACATTACAGCTGCCGGAGAATGAGAGCCAAGATTTAAGTTGTGGAGTCATTTTGAAGCGGTTTGTGCATAACTCACCATGCTGGCCAAGCGGGTTGGTGAGCGTGGGATAGCATTTCCTCTAATCCCGATGATATAATTATACCGCTATTGGCTGTCTTCCGAGCCCCTTTAGTGGAAACAGGCTGCACCACGGGAAGGCGGGGTTGACATTTGTGAAGGAGAGGCTGTGATGTTGCGCATCACCTGATCATAAAATCTGAGATTCTAAATTATCGACTGAAAAACTTCTTCGTGAAATAATGCCACTCACATCGATTTTTCGGAATATTTTCTTCTTAAAATATTTCATAGTTTCTCCGCCAGGAGGCGTAGATGTATATCTTATTTTTGTCAATATCTCTTCTTCTAGTGTCCGATTTGAAAAATTTCTTCTTTGTTGGATAGTGTTTCCAGTGTGACATGTTTTTCATATAATTTCAAATTTTTCAACAAATTCATAGACTTTCCGCTAAGGTAAATTGCTTTCCCCCTATTTATCAGCTTCTAAATCTCCGATTTGAAAATTTTTTTCTGCACCGGATACAGCTCCTGATAGGAAATCCTTCGCATATAATTTCTAATTAAAAAAAAGGGTTTGGCCATTAGGTGGTGTAAGTCCTAATTTTCGCTTATGATGCATTTGCCGCAAAATATGAGCTTCTAAAATCTCGATTGAAAAAAAGTCGTTTGTCGGCCGATACTAGTCATGTCGACAAACCTTTTAAGAACATTTTCTTCTTGAAATAATACATGGTTTCTACGCCTGGGGGCGTAGATGAATATCTTATTTTTTTAAATAACTCTAAGAGTCCCATTTGAAAAATTCCTTCTTTGTTGGATAGTGTTTCCGATGCGAAATGTTTTTCCGATAAATAAAAATTTTTCAAGTGAACCATAGACGTTCCGCTAGAGGACACAAAGTTAAATTGCTTTTTCTGCGTTACTTCTGCTTCTAAAACTCCGATTTGAAAAATTCTTCCTGTATCGCATACAACACCTGATGAACTATATTTTTCATACAATTTCTAACGTTTGGTAAAAAATGGTTTGGGCACCATAAGGCATAAGTGTTAATTTCTGTTTATGATGTATTTGTAGCAAAATTTGGGCTCCTGAAAACTCGACTAATTTTTTTTTCTTGTACCGATACCGCTCATATATGAAAAACATTTGAGAAAACTTTCTTCCTAAAATAATGCATGGTTTTCGCACCAGGAGGCGTAAAGTCAAATTTTATTTTCTTCCATATCTCTATTTCTAAGAGCCCGATTTGACAAATTATTTCTGTGTTGGATAACGTTTCCGGTGCGAAATGTTTCTCATATAAATTCATATCTTTCTTAATGCACAAGTCTGCAACCAGAGGGCGTAAGATCAAGATTCCGTTTAGAGCAATATCTGAGGGATCAAAAACCCGAATGAAAAACTTCTTTCTTCCGTCAGATACTATTGTGTTCCATACCGGTTCCATTGATTTTGAATAGCTTTGATAAGTTTAGTTTGCGTCAGAACGGATTTAAAAGACATTCTTATTACACCCGAAAATTCGGTGTCATCTCTCTTATTCATTCCATGCCGGTAAAAATCTTTAGAAAAAAGAAAGAAACCCAGCGGTTTACGCATTCTTGTAGATTTGAGAAAATATTGCTGCCGCAAATTTAGCAATGTTCAAGTACAAAGCCAATGCGACTTCTCTTCCAACATGTGTACACTAGTCAATTATTTGAAAAATGCCACTTCGCTGCTTTTGCACTGTTACACGAGCACAGTTAGGTAAAGGAAATCCTTAAGAGGTCATATGCTGATCAATGCACATCTTTGAACGGAAGTTTCACTCTTCCCTTCATAAAAATGCATGTTATTAATTTGATTCCGATAGTATGTGTTTGTGTATGTGTGCATGAACCGCCTTCTTCCACTAAACGTAACAACCACAGTATCACCCTGGTAAAACGTTCCTTGAACCACAATATACGCAGCATACCTTCAAAAACGTAACAGAAAGAAACGTGATGCTACGGATGTTTATTAGACTTCTAATAGACAGAAAAAGAGAACAAGAAAATGAAGAGAAACACTTATTACAGAAAAAGTGAAACCGCAACAAAAGAAAAACAAACTATTGGGTTGTTGGAAATGTAATGACGTATTTTAGCCATGTTTTGCAAAGTTCATTTATTGATAGAAAAAAAAAATCAATCAATGATATAATTCCCGTTTTGTTCGATAACCTTTTGCCATCTTTGAGTGAGCTGCAGAATGCCTCGTTCATAGAAGGACCTGTCTTTCGTGGCGAAAAACTATACAAGTTGTTGATTTACAGCCTCATCTGAATTGAACGTTATACCACGCAAGGACTGTAGAACAGAGCGAAACAAGTAACAGTCTGACGGCGCAAGGTCAGGCGAGTATGCTGTGTGTAGCAACACATCCCACCCAAGCTCCACTAATTTTTGGCGGGTGATAAAACTTGTGTGTGTCTCGCGTTGTCGTGATGGAACACAACACCTTTACGATGAAAGAACTCTGGACGTTTCTGGATGATGGATTCGTTCAAACTGTCCAATTGCCGACAGTGTGTTTGAATATCCGTCGGTCTTCGCATCGTGCTGCGAATTTTGTTTCCCAAGTGACAAGGTACCGTACAGTTTCTGTTTTCTTGTTTTTAAAGTTGGATCTCCGCCCTTTTTTTTTTGTAGCAGTTTTCATTACGCATGTCTCTTTGTACACGTCCATTAAACAATATTTGTGCTATATTCGAGATTTCTGTCCCTTGTAGAAAACCGTTGCAGGAGTTCAGTAAATGTCCTTTTATACAAAAATTGTTCTTAAATATGAATGGCGAATTTAACGTCGTTAATAAATAAAATCTACTTGCAAGTAACAATAAGTGTGTGTCATGTTGAGTAACAGATATCGCTGGTGGCATGAGCAGGCACGAACGTCGGAAAGGACAGGGACTGGGAGCCAGCGTATGGGCACGGTAACGCAAGTGAGTTTTGGTATGCTTACATACTCACACCTGCTGAACAGATTCCATCAGACATTGGTTCATCTTAGGAGAGAAGTCACCTAAAAATCATAAAAAAAAATCAGCCTTTACACTTTCGGAATCTTCTTAAATGATTTCTTACTCTGAGATTTCTCCACAATTATGACGTCCCTCAGCTTCAGTGGGGAGCATTACATATTCCGGAACACCAAAGCAGGATTGAACTCGTAACTGAGCAGCTGACATGAAATAGAGGTAGCTTATTGTTTAAAAGATCCTAATTAATTTGCACGAAAGCTACTGGTAATTCCATGAACATTAGCATTTCTACGTTAACTAAAATACCGCAACAAAATGCAGCAAGAACAGTAAAAATGTTTCTCCTTTCAGGTAAGACATTAACATTTTTTAATTATTTTTAAAACAAGAAAATTAATGGATATCTCAAACAAAAGATTTCATTTCATCGTAGCCTTGGTTCGTTTAATTTTATCACTTCATGAAAAATAATCTTTCCACATGAATTATACATAGTACTGGGAAATTTGGTATTGTAATGTTAATGAAGAAATAATATTTCATTCCCTTCAACGCGGCGCGTAATGAGTTGTGTGGATTCAAAATGAAAGTTTATTTAATCAATAATTAAGGAAGTGTTATCTAATCCGACTTCATTACTAAACCTAAAATGTGTCTTAACATGATGGGAAACAGTAATTAAATTGAGCATTGTAATCATGTCTGACAGTAAAAAATGGTAAAACATTAATATAAATATTTTCTAAGTAAAGGTTAGTTAATTCTTGGTTTCTGTTATGAGTTTCGAGCTCTTCTCCCCGTTGGGGAAGTAAAAGTATGTTGGTTATAACTGTTGAAGGTTTATTCCATTGATGTATAAACATGAAAAAAAGAGGAGCCCCCCCTCTTAACTTCGGAACCGTTTGCCGCATATAAACAAATAAGGTATCGTTGGAAAGGAACTATCATATGATACAAAAAGACATGCTAATTAACTCTCTATCTACGAATTTTTCCACATAAGAGTTATGTTATTTTACGCGCATTTTATTCAGCATATAGAACCCCTAAATTCCAAATTTCATACAAATCGACCAATAATTACGTGTACAGCGAGCTAAGGGAAAAAATCTATCGCTGCATCCACAGCAGAAAGAATTTATTTAAATCGGAGTTTTAGAAGCAGAGATATCCGATAAAACGCTGTTTAGTTTTACGCCTCCTAGCAGAAAATCAGTGCTTAACTTGGAAAAGTGACTATAACTAAAATAATCTTCGCTAGAAATGGAATTGAAAGGTAAAAGTATTTTTTCAATCGGATGTTTAGAAGCAAATATATGGAATAAAATGTATTTTCAATTCGATAACCGTACTTACGTCCTCTAGAAGCGAAATTCTTCATCATAAAAAAAAAACGAAATAAAGGATCATCATTCGCCAATTTCAAGCTTCCCAGTACAAAACGATTTTTTTAAATCGGACTAATATTTGCAGAGATATGATTTCCACAGACTGTAGGACGGACAAACCAGTAACATTAGCACAATCGTTTTTACAAAAGACGCTAAGAAAACGGATTTCCTGGTTCCGCTTCAATTATGAAACAACCTTTCAGTGTTAAGTGATACTCAGTGCCCCGAGAAAATGTAATGATCGGAAACAAGAATATTCGAAACAAATTTCAGCTTGCACAACAAATTCGGGTTTTCGATTATTAGAAAAATATATACTGTTTACTCTAACACTAATTCAAATCATTAGCACGAATAAATGAAATTGTTATAACGAAAACAACAAGAGTAAATGAACCCGTCCCTAGATGGGCTGTGTCCATGTTATTGTGCAGGTTACGGGCATGATCCTTGGCTCACCTGTACTCTGCTTTCAATTTGTCGGAGATTCGGGCAAGACGTAAACTTTGCAGCATTGTCGCTGGTCTTGCAGGAAGAAAGCATTCCAGGTGAGTTTACCAGATGTTGATTTATGGGTGATCCCTCTAACTTTATTTGTAAATATCTTCGCTATGAATCATCGATATTTAAGATTTAGGGGTTTTTTCATGTGCTAAATAAAATGCGCATAAAATAACATATCCTTTATACTGAAAAATTCGGAGATAGTGAGCTAATTAACATGTTATTTAGCGGCAAACGGTTCCAACGTTAAGGGGGTGGCTCCTTTTTTTTTTTTTTTATGTCGGTACATTCTGATGCGGAGTTCTTAAACCCGCAGAATTTTTTAGCGATTAGAAGAACTTATGGTTACGGCAGGTTTTGATCAAATGATCATACATAGAGGATTGTACTATAGGAAGGGAATGTCTGACCCCAGGTCTTAAATAACCCTTGGAAATAGGAAGCTAGGAGAGTTGGGCTAGAGGGCTCGATAGCAAAATGACACGGAAGCGAAGTAGAAACGAGAGGAAATCGCCCTTATTTATTACCGGGGGCCAGTACCCGACGCATATTCAGTGGATCGAACGTTGCCCACTAGAATCCTTGCGTCCCACAGTAGGTTTTATTTTTCTTTTTTAGTTAATTTTAATTTTAAAATTATATACTGTCTTTCAAATCTTATATATTATTGTCAATAGAAAAAATATTTGTTTTATATTAAATCGCATTTAGATACTTCTTTAAGAAATCATTTGGAAATAAGAATAACTAAAATATGATTGTAAAATTGATATTAATTAAAAGCGATTTGACATCAAAAATTTCCGACTGATTTACCTGAAAATCTTTCCAATCATGACATTTCAGAATTCTAGGTAAATTTCGAATTATTTCTATTTTGCCTGTTCATATCTAAGTACGATAGTTTTATACATAACCATATTTGACATGCATAAAATTCCTACTGTCATCGCGGTATTTCCGATTTTATAAGATTATAAAAAGGAGTTGCCAGATAAAAAAAATGTCTCTTGTGCAGGCATGGAAAATAATAAATATAGGATTTACAACGTAAACCTTTTTCTTGATCAAGATTGGTGTTACGCTATGTCTAAAACCAGGACTAAGGAAAATGTTGAACTAAAAAGAATGCGATGCATCAGTTTACGGCCAGACGGAAGATAAGCAAAAGCCAACCTAGGATAACCTTTCATTGGTCCAGCAATAGTTGAGTAGATCTCAAAATACAGGGTATCAGAGAATTATTGGGCACATTACAAAATTATGTACAAAAAAACTATGAGCATTGCCCCTTTTTGTATGTCACGTATTACTAACACGGTTTCTATATTTTTGTTTAGCAGAATTGTTATTCCCAGAATCCGATAGATGGCGCTAGATGCGGTCTGATCAGGAATGTTTGAGAAACGCGCAATCAGTAGTCATGTCACCCGTACAGCAGAAGGCGAAGTGTGTGTTTTGGCTTGCGGAATTAAAGTCTGTCATTAAAGTTAAACGACGGTGCTGTTTAGATTGTGGTTGTAATCCTCCGTCAACGAATACAATTAAGCAGTGAATGAAACAGTTTAAAGAAACTGGCAATGTGGAACATCGTGGATGAGCCGGTAGGTCTATCGTCAGCAGTGAGACAGTTGACCAAGTTAATGAAAGTTTCCTACGAACCTCCAGGAAATCCGTTCGTAAAGCAAGCAGAGAACTCTACATTCCGAAATCGACAGTTCACGATATCTTGCACATGAAATTAAAATTTCATGCTTATATAATCCAAATAGTGCAAAAGATGCATGTAAATGATCACACTCTGCTATACGATTTCGCTGTGGATATGCTGAATCGAGTGGAAAACGACGAAAACTTTCTCAGTTCTGTAATTTTTTGTGATGAATCCGCATTTCATGTACCAGGAATTCTGAATCGTCAAAACTGTAGGATATGGGGCAGTGAACCGCCTATGTTGCTATTGAACTGGAACGTGATTCCCCAAAAGTTAATATGTGGTGCAGCCTGTCAAAAAGAGAAGTGATTGGCACTTTCTTCCTCTGCAAAAAAGCCATAAATGGGGACATTTACTTGGATATGCTAGAAAATTTCGCTATACACCAGATCAAAGGATGTGATAACGTCGTGAGCACTTCCCCAACAGATGGATTGGGCGTGATGCTCCGATTCCGCGGCCTCCTCGCTCTTCACATCCAACTCAATTGGATTATTTCATGTGGGGTTATGTGAAGGATCGTGTCTATCAAACGCCTTGCACTGATTTGTAGGAACTGAGGCAGCGTATCACAGCTGCTATTAATTCCATAACTCCTCAGATGCTTGAAAATACATGGCATGAGATCGAGTATCGCTTGGACGTACTACGAGCAACTAAGGGATCTCACATCGAAATTTATTAACTTGTGTAATTACATTGTAAGTTAGTACAGTCAGGTTCTTTCTATCTATTTAAAGTTTTGTTTTATATAATTTTGTAATGTGTCCCATAATTCTCGAACACCCTGTATAGCCATGTATAATACCGTTTTATCTAACGTTTATACTGATCAAACATCTCCACACATACAGTAAGCAACTTCTGTATCATCCTTTATATATATTGTTATAATCACATTCATACGTCACTCTCTGACCTCATTCATGTAAGACAGAAGATATTACGTTAAATTTCAAAAGTGTAACAGAGAACGAACTCAAATTTTAATTAGAATGTACGTTACATATTCCAAGAGGGGAAATGTCGATTGAGGAAAAAAATACGTAAACGGGAATACTAATACTTGGTAACAGCCCATATTAGTGCAAAAAAGACCCCGCGCGGATCGAACAATCATGCCTGTGATTTCAAAAGAAGTGTTCTCGGAAAAATAAGTAACCTCATCAACAAGTAAATAAGTATATCCTCATAATATACATATCCTTGGGAAGATAATACTTCTTGTTATCGTATCTCTGGAAAAGCGAGAAATGGAAATGTTCCAAAGAACCTTGGAAGGTAGCTTACTGAGCACATGGTGAAACGATTTAGGGAAAAAGCATAATACCTTAAAATTTCGCCACTAAGGAACAAATGGGGCTGGATATGCAAGAAAAGAATAGATTGTGTGTGAATTTACTGGATATTTACAGCAGAAATATTTTAGGACAAAATCTGTCCTATATGCTGTGTATCAATAGTTGCTATTGACTGTGATGACAAAATCTGTCCTATAAGCTGGGTATCAATATTTGCTATTGCCTGTGAAGACAAAATCTGTCCTATATTTTACTATTGTCACCAGCATATAGGACAAATTCTGTCTTATATGCTTGGTATCAATAGTTGCTATTGCCTGTGATGACAAAATCTGTTCTATATGCTGTCCTATATTTTACTACTGATACCCAGCATATAGGACAAAATCTGTCCTATATGCTGGGTATCAATTGTTGCTATTGCTTGTGATGCACAGAAGATGCGTCATAGCTGAAATTAAGGAAATTACCAATCATTACATGGAAAGCTCAGTATGCAAATATGGCATTCTTCATCCTTTCATGGCACTGCAATGATCAAGTAGTCATTATGTCTCTTGCAAAAAGGGGAGCCCGCTACCCGTAAAATTTGCTTATCGAAATCCGATTATTTTAAATTGTGCTCAAATATAGTGTCAACACAGCAGAGTTGTTGAGTCAAACATTAGGCAATGAATACACGATGTATCTGGGAGTGTCCGCAGTTTTTTCCAATGTGCTTACCAGATATTACTCCTTCCGATATCTAGTTTTAGGGTTACCAGAAAAACAGAGCTCATCAGGAAAGCATGCGAGTGCTCTCTAATCTGAAAACAAGAATCAGATGTGAAGTTCTCAACATTAACTAAGACATGCTGCTAGCATTAGGTAAACAGACGTCCTCATTTTCTGGAGACAGTCCTCAATTTCAGTGCTTTGAGCTCAGTTCCGTAAAAACTGACTGAGGGCAACGAATGTCCTCAATTTCTTATTTTATGTCATCACTTTTTGAAATTTCCCTAGAAGAAATAAAACAGTGGCGATAAACAAAATTAAATTTTCGGGATTTTCAGAAGAGCGGAACATCACCATCACCAGCGTATTGAACAAAATCATGTTGATAATCATGATGTTACTTCTTTCCTGTTTTAACTGGATTTAACCAAGGCCGACGGTAGAATATACAAGTACAAGGTCATGCCATTAGAGAGACAAGCTTCCTCATTTAGTGACGTCACGTGGAAACCGAGGCTTCCATTTGGTTTCAAATTCAGTCGTGCATGACGTCACACACGATACCCGCATATCAAGTAGTTAAACATGAGAGAGATGTTGAAAACGGATGCACTCATCTCACTAATGTTATGGTTCTTGTGCTTTCTAGGCGGCCTTGATTTAACTGAAATATTTATAGGATGAGGAATAAATCTTATCTTTTCCGGTATCCACTTTGTTGGAAATAAATACGTACTTGATGCTAAATTTGGTTGCATTTTGCAGATTCCATTGAGAGTTCTACAATATTTGTGCAGCACAATTATTCTTTAATCTGTTTCTTCAAGTAAAGTTATTGGACTTGGAATATTCCTTCTCATAGAGATATCATGCATTTCCATACATATAAAGGCATCATGATTTTTGTCCGCATAGTGTATAGTATTTTTCTGGCTTCAGATATATTTGCATCTATAGAATCACAATGAAATTTCAGTACGAATTCGAAATGGAGCTTTGTTTGCTGGGCCTGCTCCTATGAGTAGCATTTAAAATTTGTCAGAAGTAACAATCTGCATGATAGCATTTTATTGGTTTTATACCTATTTCACTGAAAAATTATCCTTGATATTTCATCATATGTTGTCCTCAATTATATCCCCATTTTGAAGCGAAATTTTCCTCAACTTTGAATCGAAATTGAGCACAATGTGCCTGCCGTTTTGTCCACAATTTTGTTCTCAAAAATCTGGTCACCTTATGCTAGGAGCCGTGTCACGGGTCGTTCTTCGTTCATAGCATGTGACCTCTTCTGATGGACCATAGATTTCGTTCTTAAATATTGGTGCTGTCAATAAACAGTGAAATTATACGTGTGCTTGTTCTTTCCTAACGTCTGGAGTGCTGTAGTTTTCCTAGCGGCGCACTTTTGAACTATTTTTCTGTTTAATCGTGTCTCCGTGTCGTCCATAAGTGACCCCTCAAGTTTTGTGGCGATATTTCCATTTCTTGCATTTGTACACAAACAAAAATAGGGATACTTATTTTATAACTACGCTGTACATCAGGAATTTATTTCGCAGAGCGCCATAGTGGCTGTTAAGATAAAACCGCTAATATCCCATACCTCGCAGGTAACGAGCGGTGATCGTATACGTCAGTGTCTCAAACAGAATAGCTAATGACGAGCACATTTGTGCGGGAAGAGGGGGGAGGTTTGTTTACAACAGTTAGCAACTCAATATGCTATAAGATGTCTACTTTACAAAACTAAGGTCCACTGGTTACACGGATAGGAAAGAGTCAGTTCCAAAAGACAATCACAACCTCCAAATCTCACCGAGATCGATCCCTGATACGTCTGGGAGGAATAGTCAGACGCCAGCGCTTAGACCAATGCACCACTGGGGCGGCAGTGTGCTTGCAGGACTGGCACTTTACCAACATCGCTTCGTTACTCAAACTGAGGCTTACACATGGAATCTGGACACCTGGAAACTTTTCTTTTTCTCGGAAATTAGTAAATGAAACTATGGGTTAGCTTTGGGAGGAAATGGTAAACGGAAATGTTTGCGCACATCACGTGGATTGATTGTAACGACACATAAGGGTCAGACAGCGCTACGTCTACCATGCACCGATAACTTTTTACCTCAGTCCAAAGGCAATTGGCTGCACAAAGCTGTTACCAGAGCGATTCAAAGGTTTATCCCTTTATGAGCTAAACATAATATTCAACATCCATTCCTGTGCTAAATTTGCACCCAGAATTTACTCGACACCGTAATGACGTGAAACATGCACGGCTGATGATGAGCCAAAGGGATTTTCAGGTGAGCAGAGGATGCAGGCGTATAAACGTGAAGTTTGGGTGTTCCAACGCCATTATTTAAGAAGAAGCAAACGAAACTTAACCACAACCAGAGACATTTGTACAGTTGAAGACGAGGAAACGGTCCCGTGGTTTCAACTCTGATGACACAAGTCTCAAAGAGAAGCTTTGGCCATGACATCCAACAACAACCAATTGACGAACAGGTCGAATCTGTGAAAGTAATTGCCAGCCGAGGTGGGTTTTTCCTAAACCATCGCTACTCATCTACTGAATGAGTTTGGTTCCTTCCCCAGAAGCCATAGAATGTCTCCTCATGAACTGACTCTTCAGCCGAAAAAACAGCGTATCGCTCTATGTCACAGATTGCAGTCCAATCCACAAGGCGATAGAGCTTCCCCGATGAACTCTGCCTTTTAGGTATCCGTCGTGTCAGATGATGAAAAATAGGTATTCCTTCGTTACACTTCCATTGGTATCCAGTTGCCGAAATCGCACTAAAAACAGAAAGGTGTGTAAAGAGGTCAGTTTGGGAGGAAAGTTACTCGGAGAAAGTGATGGATATGTAAGCGTTCTGTGCACTTGAAGCTCGTGACAGGTGGTGATGATTTGTACGGAAACTTCTATGCGGATAAACTGCAGCAGACCCATTATGTTCTGCGCAAACGCTATCTAGCGCGCATAGACATGATGTGGGCGTTCCTGTAAGTGGGTTATGCGTGATGTAACACTTTTACAGTTGTCCACCAAAAACTGCACGAACTGGAAGGCTTTGAGATATTTATCCATCTTCAATACAATCCCAAGGTTGTCCCATCCGACTGTTACCTTTTTCATTTCTATCCCATTTCGAAAAGTACATGAATCGGACGGGGTTAAGGTCAGTAATGAAAAGAAAAGGTACGCGCATGAATATTCTGCTTATTCACAGCACAAGCGTTCAGAACCAAACCTGTTGGCCATCAGAAGGTATGACATACTACAAATAAAGAACGGGCCTGTGATACGAGTTTATCACGGTTTATGTTCGCCACTGCACGTCTGATGCTCGTTTCCAGGTCTGAGAGTGAGCATATGCTTACCCGATGAACTTTGCCTTTTAGGTATCCTCAAAGCTTGAAATTAAAGGATGGCCTGGACTGTGCCCGCCCCAGAGAATTCTGTTTTTAAGGTATCCTCAAAGCTTGAAATTAAAGGATGGCCTGGACTGTGCCCGCCCCAGAGAATTCTGTTTTTAAGGTATCCTCAAAGCTTGAAATTAAAGGATGGCCTGGACTGTGCCCGCCCCAGAGAATTCTGTTTTTAAGGTATCCTCAAAGCTTGAAATTAAAGGATGGCCTGGACTGTTCCCGCCCCAGAGAATTCTGTTTTTAAGGTATCCTCAAAGCTTGAAATTAAAGGATGGCCTGGACTGTGCCCGCCCCAGAGAATTCTGTTTTTAAGGTATCCTCAAAGCTTGAAATCAAAGGATGGCCTGGACTGTTCCCGCCCCAGAGAATTCTGTTTTTAAGGTATCCTCAAAGCTTGAAATTAAAGGATGGCCTGGACTGTGCCCGCCCCAGAGAATTCTGTTTTTAAGGTATCCTCAAAGCTTGAAATCAAAGGATGGCCTGGACTGTGCCCGCCCCAGAAAATTCAGTTTTTAGGGTATCCTCAAAGCTTGAAATTAAAGGATGGCTTGGACTGTGTCCGCCCCAGAGAAATAAGGTGTTCATTCATGAAAATTCGAATGAACAATTCTCTAGCGGCAGTATTGTCGTCCCGTACAATTTGCATTACTTAGGTTTCGGTAACATAATTTTATAAGTAGAGACCGTTCGTTGTTTAAAAGTGATTTATCGCTATTTCGAAATCAACTGTAACAAAACAATTTATTACTATTTTTGTTTTTGGGAGATGGGTGGATGAAATTGCTAACTATGAAATTTTAACGCATTGGCAGTGAAAATTTAACAATGTTTTATTTACTGTTTGTATTGTCTGCGTTTGCAGAGATGGACCTAAAAGTGCAAAAAGGAAGTATGGTTGCTTGTGCAAAGCATGTGTTACACTAAGTAAGCACAGTCATATTGTACTCGTTCTTTATTTCCGCCACAATAAGAACCAGGAACGTTTCCACCCTCAGGCTAGGCTGACGTGGATACAAGTTCTAAGGAAACAGGTAACAGACAACCCCTTACTCAGTGAAATTTATTACTGCCACACAGAAAATTTAGGTTTTTGAAGAACCCATTGGGTTCAACTTTATTTTTGTTCTTAAATGAGAAAGATAAGCACCTTTTCAAACTGGTATGAACAGTATACAAAAATTTCAATCACACAATCTGATGGAAAATTATTCAATTAGTGGGCTACTTAGAATAATTGATTTACAGTTTTTTCAGCCCTTACTGGTAAATCACAACTTTGAATTTTTAAATTACTACACTGAGCAGATAGGAACTTGCTGACGACTTAAATGTTATCACTGCATTCCACACAGAATTTTTCAATGAGCATTAACAAGGTCAGCTGATATGGATAATGCTGCATAAATATACACATGCCAAAATTATATTTGAATTTTGCTGGACATTACTGAAATTTACTATTTTTCTGTGAGTGCACTCATTACATCACTTCTATAATTTATAACAAATTCAGCATGTAAGACTAAGCCAGTGTTAAATAAGAAGTTAAACTCTCTATGTACTTATTTCTTTTCATGATGAATTCAGAAAGCCTTTGGATTAAAAACATAAGGTGAATTTCGCTGAGGTACACTTGTGCTAGCCTATCTATTCCCACATCTTGAATAAATTATGTATACTTCTACATTTTCAAATATATATATATATATATATATATATATATATATATGCGATGTAAGGTCAGGTGATGCGTAACATCACAGCCTCTCCTGGACAAATGTCAACCCCGCCTTCTCGTGATACATCCTGTTCCCACTAAAGGGGCTCTGACGACCGCCAATAGCGGTATAACTATACCATCGGGATTAGAGGAAATGCTATCCCACACTCACCAACCCGCTTGGCCAGCGTGGTGAGTTATGGCCAAACCCCTCCAAAATGACTCCACAACTTAAATCTTGGCCCTCAGTCTCCGGCAGCTGGAATGTACCTGGCCAAGGCAGCGGCCAGTGCGACATGAAGGCAGAGGGTGCTAAGAATCCCCGGAGGACTGGACTAGGCAGCCATCTGATGCTGACCTTGGCTACGTATAATGGACGCTCCCTATCTTCTGATTCAAGGCTTCTTGAATTGGAAGAGGAACTACAAAGGATCAAGTGGGACATAGTGGGGCTAAGTGAGGTAAGGAGAAAAGGAGAAGATCTCATCGAACTGAAAAGTGGACATCTCTTCTACTATCGTGGGACAGATACTGGCAGAACTAGATGTGTTGGATTTATAATAAACAAGAAACTGAAGGATAAAGTTGTAGAAATTAAAAGTTCGTCTGACAGAGCTGCACGACTTGTTATCCAACTCTCGAAAAGATACCAGGCTCAGATTATTCAAACTTATGCACCCATCACAAGTCATGCTGAAGAAGAAATTGAAGAATTTTATGAGGAAATTCGTGATCTAAATAATAAAGATAAGCAGCACTTGAAAATAATTATGGGAGATTTCAATGCAAAAATAGGGCAACGGCAACAGAATGAAACTTCAGTAGGTAAATTCGGTCACGGCAACAGAAACCAGCGTGGAAATACTCTCGTTGAGTTTGCAGAGGCAGAAGGGTTTTTCATCTTGAACTCCTTCTTCAAGAAAAAGCCACACAGGAAATGGACATGGAGACATCCAAATGGGACGACAAGTAAAATTTATTTTATTATGTGTAACAAAAAATTCGTCATAGAAGACTGTTGTGTGCTAAACAAGTTCAACACAGGTAGTGACCATAGATTGGTAAGATGCACCTCAACACTAAACTCGAACGTGGTAAGCTCATAAGACAAACAAAATGTATTGACATAACCAATCTTAAAAAACACCATAATACCTTCAAGTTGGAACTGAAGAACAGGTTCTCTGCTTTAGAAGGCCTAACATCGGAAGAAGTGGACATCTCTGAAGTTAACAGAAAAGTAACCAAAGCTCTTATGGAAACAGCAACAAAATTAGCCGGGTCTAAGAACAAGTTGCATGTAAACAAATTATCAGGAAAAACCAAAATGTTGATGCAAAAAAGAAGAGAGATGAGGACAACTAAAGAAGATGTGACTTCCAAAGTGGAATATATAGAGCTATGCAAGACAGTACGAAAAAGTATCACTGAAGACGTAAGAAAATTCAACTGTGAACTAGTGAGGAAAGCAATTGAAAACAACCAAAGCCTAAAGATAGCAAAGGGACATCTCAGTAAGGGGAAAAAACAGATTATGGCACTGAGAAAAGAAGATGGTTCTGTAACAAGAAATAGAGGCGAAATTTTGACAAGAGTGAAAGATTTCTACTCCAAATTATATGAAAGGGATGATACATGTACTCCAGACATCATGAAAGGTACCAGTACCAGAGTTCTTCCAGTCCTTCCAGCAGAAGTTGCACATGCAATCAAGAACATAAAGCGGGGAAGAGCTCCAAAAGAAGATGAAATTACTGTAGACCTCATACAAGAAGCAAGTGGAGAAATCGAAACAGTACTCGCCCAAATTTTCACTCGATGCCTTAATGAAGGGAAAATTCCTGAGGATTGGAACAACGCTACAATGATCTTGCTACATAAAAAAGGTGACATTGAGGATCTGAGGAACTACAGACCTATCAGTCTCCTATCAGTAGTTTATAAAATCTTCACTAAAGTTCTTTAACACCGCCTGAAGGTGAGACTGGACATGGCTCATCCGAGAGAACAAGCTGGATTCAGGAGTGGCTACAGCACAATAGATCATATCCACGTACTGAGAGAACTAATTGAAAGAGCGAGGGAATATGAACTTCCATTGTGCATGGCTTTTATCGATTATGAAAAAGCCTTTGATTCGGTGAAACAATCAGCAGTTGCAATGGCTCTGAAATCCTGCGGTATTGAAGATGCATACATTAATATTATTAATAACATCTATGAAAATGCAAGTGCAAAGATTAGGCTGTTTGAAAATACAACACACGTAAAAATTGGAAAGGGAGTGAGACAAGGTGACACCATATCTCCGAAGCTCTTTAATGCCACATTGGAAAATGTCTTTCAATCACTGAACTGGGAAAACAAAAGGATAAAGATTAATGGAAATTATCTAACCCACCTTCGTTTTGCTGATGACATAGTCATTTTTGCAACTACCCCATCAGAGCTACAGAGTATGATCCAGGAACTTGCTGACAAGAGTAAAGAAGTGGGATTAAAAATGAACTTTCAGAAGACAAAAGTGATGTACAATGCTTTTACAAGAATTGAAGATTTATTGATTGATGGAGAAAAGCTGGAGATAACAGACACGTACGTTTATCTTGTACAGCAGATATCAAGTGAGAGTCACATTGGTGAAGAAATTAATCGGCGTACAAAACGTGCCTGGAGAGCTTTTGGAAGAAACAGCATAATTTTCAAGAGCAATATGCCATTATGTCTTAAAAGAAAAGTGTTTGATCAATGCATCCTTCCAGTGCTTACGTATGGTGCAGAGACGTGGACCTTAACTAAAAGAGACATACAAAGGCTGCAGACAACTCAAAGGGCCATGGAGAGGTGCATACTTGGTGTAATCAGGAGAGATAAGAAGAGGAACTCGTGGATCCGAAAAATGACAAGAGTGGAAGACATCATGATCAGAGTTAAATCCCTGAAATGGCAATTGGCTGGACATACTGCCAGAAGGACAGATCATCGATGGACAGCCGAAATTTTAGATTGGATTCCAAGGGACAGGAAAAGACCCAGAAGAAGACCACATGGGAGATGGGTGGATGAAATTCGAAAGTATGCAGGGGTGACATGGAGGAGACTGGCACAAGACAGACCGTTGTGGAGGAAACTTGGGGAGACCTTCGTCCAGCAGTGGATTGATAATGGTTGACAATGATGATGATATATATATATATATATATATATATCGCGATTCAACACGAAGAAAAAAATCACTTGGTATTGCAACTGTATGTGTACCTGACCCTCGCCAGTATATCAAACTGATTCGACCAAAAGAAAATTTTATGTTTACATGTCATTTACTCCGCTTAATCAAAAAAAAAAAAACTTTTCTCCCTATGACTCTCCCACTAGAGTCAATGTAATGTAAGCTATCTCTCTTGCTTACATTACATTGGTTGAATTAATTGTTTTTTAAAAGAAACAAATGATACTGCCTACTTGTCAAGCAGACACAAACTCACATATTCAAGGAGCCAAACGTAAAATAACAACAAATTTATACTTTCTTTTTCTCAGACTGCTGTATATGGCCGACTACCTTAGCTGAGGCCCGTAGAAACATTTTGACGCCGAAAGTTCCTCACTGTAAAATTTTTTTGAAAAGTGTTTACCTTGATTTCCTTCAATCAGTCATTTTCAACCGCGGGTTGGTTCGTCTCATCGGTGCAGAGGACGAAAAGTTCTAGGTTTTCGAGCCGAAAGATTCTTCTAAGGAGCAGTAACTAAGCAACGAAAGGATGTCTTCCACTGGTCACAGGTCCGGCCATCTTGTCCCGTAAGGTGGAGGAAAGTTGAGTCTGCAGCTGAAGCTTGGTTTCCTAGAAGCTTTGCAGCCTAATTTGGATCAACCCTCGTGGGCTCCGGGAGATTTGGGCTGCGAAGCTAGCCCTAGCCCGGAAGGAAGAGAGTTTCTCTCTTCGGCAGAAATAATTCCGTGTCAGCTCCATGACGAACCTAGCGTCTAGAGGGCGGTTGGCCTCAATGTCCAATTCGGCGGTCATGTGGCTTGTTGTTAGACCTCCACTTGACTATCTTGATCCGCCTACCTCCCTTTGCAGAAAACTCGAAGTTTTTTTTTTTTTGTTATACAAGTGTTTTGTTGGCAGGCTTCCGCTTCAGATCACATCAAGCAGCAGGAAGCCAAAACGTCCGATCAGTGAGAGATTCCACGAGAGAGTGTCGAACTCAGAGCGACCCAGTAACCCTTGACTTCACTCCCCCTGGCAGAAAATCACATGTCCGACTCGTGCAGTGGGGTGTACAAGCTCTCATTGGCTGAAGCATTCCCACAGCAACACCCTGCCTCAAAAAAATTATTATGCAACTCCGTTTTCTAAAACTCAGTGGCCTCAAGGTCAGAAAATTACGTTGGCTTGACCTTTCGCTCTTCTGTGACCTCCGCTGGACGCTGTCTGTTCCGAGAAAAAACTACTTCTGGCCAACTTTCTTTCTCACGAGATTCTCTGACAGAGGGAAGAAAGTAAAAAAAAAGGCGTGTTATTCCCAATGAACACTTTTTCTTCCCTGATTTGCTTAGCAGAGCGTGGCTAGTCTTACATACTTTACAAAATTCTAAAATACATACACAGGATGGAAGATGAAAATGATTTTACAAAATTATCATTCCAAGTAGAAATGAATCAGAGCAAAGGCAAAAAAAAGTATTTTAAAATTATTTGCTTTTTAATACGTTTTTTTTTCTTCTTTTCTTTAAGCTGCTTATTACTGAAAATCACCCGGGTCACACTTTAAACCTAAATTTACGCCCTTAAATTTATACAGACGAACATTTCCTCACCTTGAATCCATGCTGAGCTCATTTTTTATGGAGCATCAAAAGGAAGGGAATTATATATACGTGCATACTATTACCACCACAAACACAGTTGACAACGTAAGGACAAAATGATTATTATAAATTATTTCAGAACAGCAACTCTGAAACCATTTCGAAGCAGATTCTTCCCCGAATGAAACAAATCAATACACGCCTTTTCCACTAGAATTTACAACCTTTAAAACAATATGCTAGAAATTACAACAATATATATATTTTTTTAATCTCGGCACACCAGAAAAACTTACGATCCCAGAACACCAAACCAAAGGGCATACACATACATGACATTTACACTCTACTACTCAACATACACACTCATGCCAGAAATAATGAAACACTCAAAAAGGAAGTTGAAAATGATAAGAAAAAGGAATTTGAAGAGTGAATGGAAATTAAATAATTTTTATAACTTCTTCCTTGACTTCCCTGGGTGAAATGAATCGAGACTTCAGAAGATGCAGGAAATTGATTCGAGTTCCCTACTAAGATTTTCGGGGTTGATGGCAAAAAAAAAAAAAGAAGTGCGCATCATTTTTTTTCCCATTTTTTTCTTTCCATCTTGTCCCGAAGGGAATCAAGATGCGTGATGGGAGCCTATTTTCACTTCTGAAAATGAGATGGCCAGTCTCCTTTTCCAGAAGTTGTATAATGGCGACACATCAGCTCGGCCAAACTGCTGTCCCTGTGGTGGCCGCTGGGACATTTTATTTATTTCTTGGTAGAGGTAACATCGTGCTGGGGCACTTCTGGCTGCCGGTTTTGGCTTGGGTGCTGGCCCAGAAAAATTGCTTTTGCTGGGATCCCAGGTTGATCGGGCTTGTCACCACTGAAACCTGACCAGTGAAAAACACTGGTCAGGTTGCAGTGGTGTCGCCTGTGCCGGAGATGCTCCCTGGTCAGTGGAAAGCAACCGCGTGACCTCCTCGAATGTAGTCTCGGTGCCGCAAATCGTCTGGCAACGTTTCGGATGGCCATCTCGTACCTGTAGATTACGCAACATGAGCATGGATGGTTGAGAGCGACGAATTCGGTTCTGTTTGTGCGGTTTTCACATTCGCTCGATCGTCGCATTCTTTCTTTGCCCTCGGCCTTTATCACTGCCCACATGCTTCTTGGATGTGACCTCCTCGACTCATTAGCGCTAACATCGCCTGATGGCCGTGTCTCTCCGACACAAATGTCGAATTATTCTCCAGCCTTAGCTCTGGTTCTCTCCATCGTAATATTACTCCTTCTTCCATTCTCCTATAACGGTATGTTGAATTTCAATTTTAGAATCCTAAGTTTCTTTATTCTTTCCAGATAAAGAAACAGAATTCTTAAGTTGGAAATCAACACTACGAAGATTTAAACACACAACCGACCTCTCTGAGACCAACTATATGTCCTCTCTCAAATTTGGTCAACTGCTCGTGGTGGGCACGGATGTGACGTCGAGGCATCCTCCCAATCCATGTAGGTTAATGCAACCACAATCCAGTGTCACAATTACTCTTGTGTACGAGTTTTGATCTTGATATATCCTCCTGGACATGGCTGCGTGGTTCCCACTCGCTGTGGCAGACAACTATTCAGTCACTGTTTTTTTATTACTGAATCAATTTGCGCATTCGGCCTACATGTATGCGGAGTTTCATCAGTATCGAACAACTTTCTCCGGGTGTTTTGTTTTTTTACAAAGTGTGTACTTCAATGACGTGCTTCCGTGCCTATATGAAATAATTTCAGGACAGCTGGGGAAACACTGGTCTAGGCTTATTATTATTATTTTTTTTTTTTGATTGGCATGGGAAACGCAAAGTACATTTCTTAAATAAAGTCCGTAAGTGTTCAAATTTTAGTGATACCTATTTTCGAGGTTAGGAAACTTTGGTCTGCGAAATCAAAAATTCTGTGGATAACGGCTCCAAGAAGAAAATGATGGTTTGTTTTTTTCTCGTTTTATTAATTAACACACACACACACACACACACACAGACAGACACAAACACATATGTTACAGATAATGCAGTAGTACAGTGGAAACTCAGTAAAATTGAAACGCTAACAGTGTCGTTTGAAGCGTGGTCTCTGAAGAACAGCTGCTTGCAGATATTTTCTAACTATTAAATTTATTCCCCCAATTGTAGATGATAGTAGTAGTATTTGAGCAGTATTCTATTCAATTACTATTTTCCAGCTCGAGAAATGCAGGACCTTTTGTGGACACGGTCATTGCGCTTTAAAAATTCACTACTTATCCGGGATGAAAATAATGCTTTCAGTATACTTCTCTTTTCACAGAAACTTCTTCTTAAACATGCTAAATAGTTAGCACTTGTAATTTGTATATTAGAATTGTTAGATTTATGACGAAAATAAGAATAATAATTGTATTGTTTGATTTTGAGAAATAGTGCTTTAGTCTGGTTCTAAATCCAAAAACAGTCATATTTCATTCATATGTTTTTCTGGAAGGAGATTTTCTGAATCGTAGGTGTGCGTGAAGTCTGTTTGTATACTCTGTTGTTCATCTGGTGTTAATAAACCACGAAAGCAACGATTAGGAGGTTTTACTAAGGAAATGGGTATTTCTATCGATATTTTGCAAGCTCACATGGATCAGCTACTCGCTCATTCTTTTCTTTTTTGCGAAACAATTTTGATCCTGAATGCTCATCAGTTAGTGTAATTTATTATCTCACCAAATATGACTAAAATAGACATATTTTAGGTTACCTTTGTAAAATTTTGGGATTAGTGCCACTCCGAAGAAGCTTTCTCAGGAACAGATCGAGAGGGAGTGAGAAAAAATATATCGACGGCTGACAGGTCTCGAAAACAGCAAAATATTCATACTTTTGTTTCCAATTATTGTAAATCTAAAATTCCTCGAAAACATCGCTAAAATCGACGTGCATTTTGACGTAGCTGATAAACACCTTGAAAATCTATTTCACCGCTAATGTAACCCCAACAAAATAAAGAACCCGTGTATTTTTAATCATCAAATGATCATATGCAGAGGATTTTAGGAAGGGAGTGTCTGACTCCAGGTCTTAAACAACCCTTAGAAATAGGAAGCTAGGAGATTTGGGCTAGAGTGCCCGATAGGAAAGTGACACAGAAACGAAGTAGAAAGGTCAGGAAGACGCTTTTATTTATTACAGGAAGGCCAGCACCAGTGGTCCGACGGCTTAACGTGCCAATGCGACGCACGGCGGATATTTAATGTATCGAACTTGAGGTCCTTTACGTGAAAGTCACGAACGTTGCCCACTAGGCCACCCGCCGTCCTCAGGAATCCGTTTTGTTCTAGCATTGAATATATGTATTTGAAGCTCTTGGCAGGAGCCTAATATCTCAGTTGGCAAATTACCTTCCTGCGTTTAATCCCCCCAGTAAAATCTTCCATTCAAAACAAGTAGATAAATAAAGGGTGCGAGATAGTTTGGTCAAATTAATATTTTCATAGTAAGCCATTTGTCAGATATGCAGAAAACAGTACTACATGAAAATCCTTTGATCTTATCTCCGTGAACTACAGGTGAATCACATCTGTTAAACTAAGTGTTCAGGTACGTATTTCTGATAGTGTCCTTGCTATGGCCTGTGATCCGATTAATGGAATTGTTTAGCTTTAAAGGGATCTGGTTGGCTGGGCGTTAATCCCCTAATTTCCGCACCTTTATCAAACTGCAGGGAACACAGCTAGCCATTTTCTCAGGGCCATTATCTTGTCCTTTGTTTTGTGAAAAGGTGCGTTGAGTGAACAGTGCAAAATACGGAAGACATTGCAGATTTTTATCGGATTTCTAGGAGTATTTTCCGCTAGCAGTGACCACAAGAACAACTAGTAAGTTTTCCTTCCTTAATTTAATTTTATAATAGATTTTTATTTTAATACTTTTATAATATGATTTGCTCAAGTAGTGTAAAAAGATTACATTTGCTTATGAACAGAATTTCTGTCTTCGTTTTGAACGGAATAGTGAAGTTAATTTTTTTTAACGGCAATTAATTTCTGTACGAAAAAGAAGATAAATTAACATGAAATTGACACCTTCTTTTGAGAAACATTTAACCAAATGAATATGTCGCAAAGTTAGAGTGTTGATAAATTTCATTGTTGTACGAAAAACATAATTTGATGCTTTTTGTCTTACACGAGTCTACAGTTGACTAGAAGTTAATGAGTTGCTGTAAAATTAAAAAAATCAAGCCATATTTTGAGGAGAGCTACTGCGAAATGTCAACCATAATTTGGTCGAATAAATATTAAATTCCTAGAATTTCAGTAATGAGATAACAATTATCCACTTCAGGTTTTTCGACAAGCCAAAACTTTCAGTTCACTTTTGCTGAAGTTGTACTTATCACATGCAAAGTGTTTAAGCAAGTAAAAAAAAAATAAAGCAGGGTATGCGGACACATGAAATTCGTTTAATAATCTCCAATTTTTGCTTTTCCAAATTACGGAACTCCTCGGGGTGGGATGCTGTTTAGTGTTTCTCCTTACTTTTTCATTTTTACTCACGATTTGAACATTAATGCATTTGCGTGCAGTGCTCATCATTATAATTTCTGCTTCTTTGAAATGCGTTTATAACGAGAAAATTATTTTGAGCTGAGAAAAGCTTTCCTTTTTCTCTTCAGAACTTTATTTAAAATTATTATATTTAAGAAACGTACTTAGCGCAGCTTTTAAATAAACATGTGTATCAAAAGAGAAATATCTTACTTTTAAACTTCAGGAAATTAGAAATTGTCAAACTTATGGAAACATGTGTCATTTTTTTTGTCATCAATCAGTTTATTATCGCAAAGTAAAGTGGTATACGTGCGCTAACTGAAGGGCACGACTTGGCCCAACTAAGTAATATATTAAGTTTTATATCAGAAAATTAATTTAAATTTTACCTGCACGTATTTCTTGTTTTCCCACTAAAACTATACGTAGAAGAATTGTATTAAAAATATAGTGATAAAAAATTTCTACCTCCAGTATGTAAGAAGTCTGTAAGCACATCGCACTGCGAATTGAAATTGTGGTGCAACGGCCATATGTAGGCCAACACATTTTATAAGAATACCGTAGAAATGGTAGTCCGCATCTGAAAGGCAAGGAATTTGAGAGTTTGAAAAAATACACCTCTGCTATCACCCCACCCCCCTCGTCACACATACAGACCGAATCATCTGTACCTCTTTAAGTCAGTAGGGTTGGTGCAGCACTAAATTTTCAGTGGTGACAATACATTTATAAGAGATAAATATGTATTTGTGCTTCTTGATAAATTTTCAGTAAACCGCTTTGTGACAATCCCATACCCGTTTTTGAAACTTTAACAGCCATTTCAACAGAGACATTTAGGGGATAATTTTACAACATGCAGATATTGAAAAATGATATGCAGAATTTGAAGATCGTCAAACTTTGAGATGTGGAGATGTAGAACTTTTTGCATATACTGTGTGATTCAAAAAATTTCGTGCAAAAGTAAAATGCGATTAAAAAAGATTTATGAGTCGGAGGGACATGAGGTTTGCAGATTAATATTTACCGAGGTACAAGATTTCCTATGGAATCACGAAAAAATAGTTCGACATCTGGACAATAGAGAGCGCTGCTGCAAAGAAAACGAGAGGTGAAAATTGTGAAATGAGATCTACGTGAAATTAGTGAAACCTATTATTTCATCATGATCTATAGATGCAATGTGTTCGCCACCACATTACGCCTGATACAGCATTGAACAACATGTCAACGGGGATGGCTGATATCTCATGCCGTATAGCGTCTTTCAGCGATAATACGGTCTGGGACATGGGATTTCATGCAGCCCCACAACCAGAAATCAGCGGGTGTGAGGTCTAGGAGGCTATTCATATGCACTATGCCTGCTCAATTGATGATCCGCGCTAATTGCGCACGCCTGATTTCACGTTGTTTGCAAATTATTAGCCCAATAAAACCGTGTGGTTTTGCAAACAGAATGGCAGCACGAATCTTTATTATTTTCACACATTGAAAATGTGAATTCTTTTCACCGTAATAGTTTTGGTGTCTCATCCTAACGCTGATTTGTGCAAATATATTTTATGTGGCATTCCCTGAAGCAGCGTCCTCTGTTTTCGAGATTTTGAACATGTTTTTCTTGATGCCATATAAAATCCATTACCTCAATGAATATTAATCTGCAAACCACATTTCTCTCCGAACCATAGATTTTTTTAATACAATTTAACCACTACACAAAATTTTTGAATGACCCGGTGTATATAACTTTTATTGGTTTAAGTGTAAAGAACGGAATTAGTTATGCCAGAATTAAAAATTTCAAAAAAGAAAATTTTCCTGGTATTGAAATATAATTTGCATTTCAATAGTATACTAAAATTATATACATAAAACCGAAGTAAATGAGCATGCAATTTTTCTTTTGGTATCACTTTCCATATTAAGTGAATAGCTTCCGTACACGATTGCAAAAAATTAGTTTCCCGTAAAATATTATAGCAAAAAATCCATACAATTTAAAATTCATTTTCAGGAAAGAGGTTTCTTCGAAAAATGATTTTAGCAACACAAAATTATCTTCCCAAGAAACATTAAGAAGTTAACGGAATAATAATGGAGGGAAAGGATTGTTTGTTCACTGCAAAATGAAACGTGCTTATCTAAAGGAATGTTAAGATATCATTTAGAAGAAGAGCACGTGCAACTAAAAAGTTTAGTATTTGGATTGTTTGTTCAGTTAGAATTTAAGGCTACTCATGGCAGAAGTTTGCAAACAGTAATCTGTCGAAAAATACAAATTTCCATTTCCGTGTAACTGAAAAATCAGCTAGTCCAGGTTGAACACTGATTTCAATCTCTTAACCGAATATGCATTTAACAACGATCACGCTGAGAACGTTTAAGCCTCTGGATGAGTAAACCAATAGAACGATCCCACCTCGTTTCCATCACCAAAAGGAGAAAGCGACCCTTCTAAGCTCAATTATACGTCCTCTCTCAAACTTGCGCAACTACCCGCGACGGGCACGGTTCTGACGTCAAGGCATCTTCCCCGTCCGTGTAGGTTAAAGCAACTTTAATCCAGTATCACAATTATTCTTGCGTACGAGATTTGCTCCTCCTGGTCATGGATGCGTGGTTTCCACTCGGTGTGGCAGGCAACTATTTAATCATTGATTTTTACTTCTAATTATTTGGGTATTTGGGCCCCTTGTATGAGGAATTTCCATCAGTATCGAACAACCTTCTCGTAGATTTTTTCTTCCAAATAGTACTTCAGTTAAATATTTCAGTGCAATACATGAAATTTATAACATCGGAACAACTGGGGAAACGCTGGCCCAGAAGGTCATTCATTTCTATGTTAAACATGGGAACGCAGATTTCATTTTAATGGTATCTATTTTGGTATTTAGGAGACGTTGGTCTACGAAATCAAAAATCCAGTGGATGCCGGCTGCAAGAAGAAAACTAGTATTTTTTCAGTTTTGTGTGTAACACATACCGGCGCGCAAGAACGTTACCGATATTGTGGTCATACAAATAAAAATCAGGAAAATTGAACCGTTTACAATTTCGTTTGCACATGGTCTCTGAAAGGCAACTGCATGCTGGTATATTCTAATTGTTTGTCTTAGTCGTCCAATTGTAGTAGAACTAGTTGAATTGTAGTAGAAGTAGTTTACTATAATTTTTTTTTCTGTTTTCCGGTGCTGAAACCCGGGCCGTTTTGTTGACAGGGCCTTACAAAGGTTACTACTTTAAGAGGTTCTTTACTCATCTGAAATGAAAATAACACTTTCAATATTCCTCTTTTCACAGAAACTTCTTTCCAAGAATTCTGCATTGTTAACATTTGTATTTTTTACGATGGCAGCGCGTGCGACTACAATCCTCCGTTGTTGCATTCCTTTGGAGCGCCAACAATGCAACTAAGGAAGCTTTCTGGAATTATTGTTAGCTTTATGGTCAAAATAAAAAAATAATTGTGAAAATAAAAAAAAATGTCAAAAATAATTGTATCGTCTGAGTAGGACTGATTTCAAATTGAAGTCATTCTACTGAGCAATAATTCGACTGTAACGCCATTGAACCTGTAAACTTTTATAATGAACATCCCGGAAAAAAACCATGCACCGTGGCCATTGTTGATTGAAAGCGACGAGTTTGCTTCTTGAGGAATAGTGCTTTCCTGGCTCTGGATTCTAAATTCAATATCCCGCATTATTCATGTATTTATTTTTTGAATGCCTTCCTCATCTTTTTGTGGAAGGAGTACTTCTAAATCGGGGTGGGCGGAAGGTGGTCTTCTTGTATCCACTGGTGTTCATCTGGTGCTATTAAATTACGAAAGTAAAGATCAGGGAATTTTACTATGGTAATAGCTATTTCTATTCATATTTTGCTAGGTCTTGTGGATCAAGTATTCTTTCCTTTTTTTTTTCAGCAACAAGTTGTCATGCTAAACGATCATCAGTTTTTGTAACTTATTCCTTCATCGAATCTCACTGAAATAGTCAGATTTTAAGTTACCGTTCTGAAATGTTTGCGTTACTGACATATCAAAGCAGCTTTCTCAGCAGCAAATACAGAGGGAGGGAGAAAGAGGAATTGACGCCTGATGGGTCAAGAGAAACAGCGAAGTTTTGACACTTATGTTTCAAATTATTGTAATTCTAAAATTCCACAGAGACGCCGGTAAGATCGATGAGCATTTCCACTAGCTGTTCAGCCACAGTGGAAAATGTTTTTGTTCCCTAAAGCAAACGCAATAAATATAAAGAATCCGTGTTTCCCTAATATTGAATATCACTTTTCCTTTCCTCATTTTGAAGTAAGACAATCGACACTTTGAAAATTTGTTTTTAAAAAGTAGGGACACCATGAAATTTGACAACATATTTTTTTAAATCCTATCTTTAAAAGTTATTCAAAAGACGTGCTCTCCGCCTAATCATTACGGTATTTTTAACCAAAGCCAGGCAGAAAAACGATATTGTATTCTTACATTATGCGCTTATGTGCATATTTTATTTGTTAATTTTTAATAGGGATAAAGGGAGCAGCTTAGATCTCCTAAGAAACCTTCTTACGTCTTGGTAAGACCATTAGTATAAAGGAAGAAAAGTTGATACCGTGGGGCAAACCCAAAATCCATACTTCATCGTGTTTCGAACCCTGACCTTACTCGAACTATTATTTTAACTATCACAAACCAGGACTTGAACCACGGCGCCACTGGAAAGCGGTAATTTTGTATGTGTGATGGTGGAAATCAATTGAAATCCAGGGATGTTTCCCAAAAATGTACATTTTGATATCTGTCAACCGCGTTTGTCGAGTTCCCTGTTCTAGGTTTGGAGGGTGGGGGTAGGAGTGTAAAACGAAATTATTTTCGACAGCATTTGCAGCCCTTGGCAGGAGCCTAATATCTCTGTTTGTTAAACATTTAACACCTCCTCCCTCCAAATAAAACTTCCATTCAAAAAAATTTGATAAATAACGGGTGGGAGACACTTTGGTTAAATTAATATTTTCATATTAAACCACTTGTCAGAAGTGCAGAACACAATGCTACATGAACATCCTTTAATCTTTTATCCCCGTGAATTACTGGTGAACAACACCTGCCAAAGCAAGTGTCCAGGTATGTATTTCTGATAGTGACCTTGCTCCCCTTCCCGGAATGTCTAGGTTCTCCGGAGACCAGTGATCTGGTTAATGGAAGTATTTAGCTTTAATGGGACCTGATTGGCAGAGCGTTCATCCCCTAATTTCCGGACCTTCATAAAACACCTCGGAACACATCTCGCCAAATTCTGAGTGTCATTTTCTTGTTCTTTGCTTTGTAAAAAGAGCTTTGAGTGAAGAGTGAATAATACAAAAGACGTCGCAGATTTTTACGAAATTCCAGGAGAATTTTCCGCTAGCAATGACCGCCAGAATAATTAGTAAGTTTTCCTTAATTTAATTTTACGATAGATATGTATTTGAATACTTGTTTAATATGATTTGCTCAAGGAATGTAAAGACATAACTTTTGGTTATTAACAGAATTTCCCTCTTGTTTTTGAACGGTAATGGCGAAGTTTAATGTTCTTTTAATGGCTATTATTTTCTATATTAAAAAGAAGAGAAATTAAAAAGAAATTGACAAAGTGTTATTTTGAGAAACATTTAACTAAATCAGTATGTTGCAAAGTTAGAGTTCTGATAAAATTTCATAGTTGTAAGAAAAACATAATGTTCTGCTTTTAGTTTTACATGAGTTTACAGTTGGGGTGACCAGAAGTGAACGAGTTGATGTAAAATTATAAGATCAAATCATATCTTGAAGACTGCAATTGCAAAAAGTCGACCATAATTTGTTCGGGAAAATATTAAACTCCTAGAATTTCACTAACGAGGTAACAATTATCCATTACGTTGTATTTTTGGGGGAAAATTGTAAAGTTTCGTATTTTTCTTCCATGGGAATAAGTTCTGATTATGTGTTCATAGCAGTTCATTGGAATAAGTTCTGATTATGTGTTCATAGCAGTTCATTGAATAAGAATACATATATTTGGAACATGTTAGTGTATCACTAAACCAAGCATGAATGTTTTTTGACTGAGGAATTCCAAACATAGGAAAACATTTCATCCCACCATGCTGGTTATTGGTAAAACTGTGGAAACCGTTGCTTTCTCCCCTTCGCGTGTTCTGTATGTTTTTCCGGAGATTTGCAAGTAGTCCCTCCCTGCAAAGTAAAGTTTAATTTGAAGCTATGTTAAGGAACAAGTACAGATTTATTTTAGCACGTGTTGATAATCTTTGCAAAATTGGCCAGTAATAATGACATAATTTTTTCTATAGTTAAAACGCGTTCTTTTAGAAAATGAGGAACTGTTAAAAAATAATTGGTAATGTTTAAAAAACCTTGAGTTTGTTTAAAAAAGTAAAACTTCTCGATTCGTGAATTAGAACCAAAAACATTAAGGCAAACACAATAACGTACGCAGAGCAGTAAGCACAAAAGGAGCTACTGCATTCCCAGATTAGGTGTAGATAATATATTGTATACATTTAGTCTGCGGGAAAAGAATTTTTGTTTTTTATATAAGCGAATGGAGGCGGGAAGGACGTAGAAGAATTTAAATGGTAAATTTGGATTGATTATGAACTTCCAAAAAATGTTATAAATTTTACATTTTGAATAGAAATGCTTGAGTAAGCCGTATTGCTCTCAAAAATAGCTACATTGTTTTTCGCAAAGTAACAGAATCTTGGAAGTATAAGCGGAAGTAATTTTTTCCAGAAATTAAACCACCAATAAAATGTGCAGCTGTTGAAATGGGACACAAAGGGGCTTTTGTTGGAACAGTATCACCCGAAATTCCTTTTATTTATTTTTTTCGGAATAAAATTTTTAAACTTTCAGGATATATTTATTTCGGTACCCTACTGCTTTCATTCGTAATAATAATAAAATTTCCATATGTGTACATCAGTAACCTACAGAAATAGTACTGAACGTAAATTATTAAAATTTCGGGTGTACAAAGTCATGGTAGTCGAATTGATGGAGGGAGAGGGCAGGTCGTCTGGTAGCCATTTTTGGTTATGAAATTTTTGTTTGCTGAATTTTATTTAATTTGCTTAAATTTTAAATCATTCCACAGATCAAACGCTTTTCTGTATCACAGGCTCACTTAACCAAACTTTATTTCATTTTTGCAAAAGACGCAATTTGTTTACACTATTGCACAACAATATTTTACTACTCTTTGCATGAACTTAACAGTATTTGGATTGTTCTGTCATGCTTAAAATACAAAAATTTCTAACTATTCGTCAGAGAAGGGTCTGGGTTCGAATCCCGTGCAAAATGAATGTTGTGTGCCTCTCTCTCCCTTCCTAGAACCAGTGGCAGTGGTTCCAAATTTGTTATGGGCGACTGCTTATCTCCTATTCTGTTGCTCGCGGTGGTCGTCACACAAACCCTTTCCTCCATCTTCCAACAAAAAAGCACGGGAACTTCACTTCCAAAAATGATAGAATTAACGGAGTAAGAATGATGTCATGAACGTGAAACATTTTGGGCACACGATGCTGAGCTGATTGCCAGTACAAGTGAGACTGTGAATAATTTTCAACATTGCGGTATTGAAGACTATACTGTACATGATTCCTTAAAAATGTATGGTTGTTTGGAAATGGTGTAGTGCTGTGCATTTGGAAATGTTAACTTAGCAAACAGATCCCGAGCTACTGAAATTTTTCATTGGTAGTTTTGCATGGAATACTAAGGGGTAATTTTCATCGGAAATTTTAAGGGAAATACTAACTTTTCTGAAAAATATGTTCTTTGAAATCATCTGTCTATATTTGGTGAACTATTGGTTCTGAAATTAAACTATTTTTTACCACCCTGTGAATTTAGCATAACTTGAACCTCTCTCTCTCTCTCTCTCTCACACACACACATAAAATAGCGAAAATTTGCGAGCAATCGATATAACTTCCACATTTGTGTTTGTCTTACATCTAATTTAAAAGTGTTAGAGTCATTATCCATGCTTTTGGTGGAATAGAGTGCATTGCGGCTGAATGGCTAAATTTTCTCTGCCAGTTTTTTGGACATGCGTGTACATATATAACATACGAAACAAATGTTTTAATATAAAGGAAAAATTAATTGTAGTGTATTAAGTGCTCTTTCTGTTAATCAGTTCCAAGTAAGGTTTAAACGAAGTTTCCTTTATAAAAATTACGAAATTGTAAGAATTTCATTTGAGTTCAAATTGTTTGTTCTAAGAGCTGCTGTTCATGTGTTTTCAAGAGTTCTGTTCTGCAAAGGTACCAATAGGAAGGTAAAACATATTGAATAAACGATATGATATCGAAGAACATCGACGGACGTTTATGCTATCCATAATCATAGATAAACATGTACCAATCAAATATTAAGGGTTTATAACACGTCACCAAAAACTTGCTATTTTTAGCCCATCATTTGTTAAAAAAATTACTTGGTTCATCTGTTTGTCTATCTGACTGTGGGCATCATATCTCTGCTGTTGTAGTTTGATTTTCAAAGCTCTCTTTGCAGCGGTAAGCTTGAACCATGAGAACGGTTATAATTATTTTCCTTTCTTTTTTTAACTAGCATAACTTCCGCTAAATGCAGTTATTATCGAATTCACAATGCTGTTATTCCATCTAATCCTAACGACAGAATTCTCCTGACCGTTCGTTATCACTTATAACGATATCTTTTCTGGCTGCTTTTTTTTTTTTTTTTTCATAAACTGATATCATTTTTGCTAAGGAACGTGAAGTCAAGATGCGGTTTCGTGATAACTATGCTTTTAAATGTCCACTTTGCAAAATTATTTTTGCTTCGGATAGGGATGCTTTTGGGAAGTGTTCGTCATACAATTTTATTTTTCTTGGTAAAGAACACTGTTTATTTAGGATATGAAAAATTTACATATTATATTACATGCATGTCAACAACGTAATTCCCACCTCAAAACACGCATTTCAAGTCCTGTTTCCTGGTAAAACTAAAGCACGTAACAAATTATATATGGTGGAAATGCATTAGTGTTTCCGAGCCTCAGTTCTACAATACGTTTCAGTCATAATTTATTGTACTCGGAGTTTTCCATAGGTAATCATCATCATCATTGTCAACCATTATCAATCCACTGCGGGACGAAGGTCTCTCCAAGCCTCTTCCACAACGGTCTGTCTTGTGCCAGTCTCCTCCATGTTACTCCCGCATAATTTCGAATTTCATCCACCCATCTTCCATGTGGTCTTCTTGTGGGTCTCTTCCTGTCCCTTGGAATCCAATCTAAAATTTCGACTGTCCATCGATGGTCTGTCCTTCTGGCAGTATGTCCAGCCCATTGCCATTTCAGGGATTTTACCGTGATCACGATGTCTTCCACTCTTGTTGTTTTTACGATACACGAGCTCTTCCTCTTATCTCTCCTGGTTACAAAACGCATGCACCACTCCATGTTCTTTGAGTTGTCTGCAGCCTTTGTATGTCTCTTTTAGTTAAGGTCAACGTTTCTGCACCATACGTAAGCACTGGTAGGATGCATTGATCAAACACTTTTCTTTTAAAACATATTGGCATATTGCTCTTGAAAATTATGCTGTTTTTCCAAAATCTCTCCAGGCAAGTTTTATACGCAGATTAATTTCTTCATTTATGTAACCCGCACTTGATATCTATCGGCTGCCCAAGATAAATGTACGCATTTGTTAGCTCCAGCTTTTTTCCGTCAATCGATAAATCTTCATTTCTTGTAAAAGCATTGTACATCACTTTTGTCTTATGAAAGTTCATTTTTAATCCCAGTTCTTTACTCTTGTCAGCAAGTTCCTGGATCATTCTCTGCAGCTCTGATGGGGTAGTTGCAAAATATATGTACGTCATCAGCAAAACGAAGTTGAATTAGATAATTTTCATTATTCTTCATCCCTTTGTTTTCTCAGTTCAGTGATTGAAAGACATTTTCCAAAGTGGCATTAAAGAGCTTGGGAGATATGGTGTCACCTTTTATCACTCCCTTTCCAATTTTTATGTGTGATGTATTCTCAAATAGCCGAATCTTTGCACTTGCATTTTCACAGATGTTATTAATAGATAATACTCTTCCATAGAGAGTACTTCCGCGCAAGTGTCTTGCGCATGTTTTATTACCTAGCAACCATTCAGACGGCAAACGATTATCTCGGCCATTAGCTTCATTTATTGCGTAATGGAATTTTGTGCATCTATTTGTTCGAATTTCTGTGTTCAAAATGGATGATACTTTTTCCAGCTGTGTCGACGGATGTCAAACGATGAGTTATAAAGTTCTTAATTCATAACAATGTACCTCTAAAAGAAATTCATGTTAGACAAAGGGCAAAGGTTGACTTTTTCCCAGAAGGTAACGTCTGTTTAATAGACGCCGATGCTACTATATCTCGCGTGAATTGTGTTCAACAATATTTCAGTGAAGACAGTGACTTTCACCACCTTGCGTTGCACCAGAAAGCTAGAACTCAACCGCATTGAGAATGTGTGCGACATGTTAGAAGAATAATAGACCCCCAAGCAAATTCCTCTTCCGTCAAATCTGAGCCAGTAAAAGTACTATCCGGTCAACGTCTGGTATGCTGTGGAAGCAGATGCACTCCAACATCTTGTGGAATCTATTCCAAATCGCATACATGCTGTAATTTCGGCTAAAGGAAGTCCAACCTAGTCTTGAATAAAATTCTCTAATTCAGTAGCAGATATGTGTAGGTTAGGTGTTTTGTATCGCAATACATCTAAACTGGACACTACCTATAGAAACATTCGAATATTAATGGATTGCCGACCGACATTCGCGAACGTGTCCACTCCCCGTGCGTCGGATGCGGGGTACTGGCTCGCCGTTAAAGGTTAGAGCGTCTGCCCTCCTCCCCGCTCTCTCTTTCAGACTGATTGTGTACACTTTGACGCTTGTGACGTCAATCGGTTTAGTGACTTTCCCCTGTTTATCAACTTTCCTATCGTGAGCATCCAGGTTCCACCTAAAGTCACTGGGTTTCTGTTACTTGTCTCGAAAGCCTGAACAGGCATATCTCATGGTGTCTTTTATTTCCCTATGAGCGTAAACCCTAATAAACGGTCGTAGTTCCTCAACCATTCAGCATAATACTGTCTTCCTTACGCCACCCATTTTTCTCTCTCAAACTACTGGTATATGCTTTGACGTTGTGTGGCGTTAGTCGCGTTAGCGACTCGCAGCAGTACCTGCTTGGCATTCTGACTTTGATCACTCTACAAATAATTCGTGTTGCTTAAGCAGCGTTGTGGCCGAGTTCAAACTCGTAAAGCAAAAGCTCCCTAATTAGCCATTTGTGGCGATTCACCTTTAGGCGTCCCAACCACAAACAGAAACGATGGCATGCATCTCTGTTTGCATCAATGACTCCAATTTATATCCCTTTGAAAGACTGCAATGCCTGACTTGAACTAGTTTAAACATGTGACGTACCCGGCGCAGTACATGCGTATAGGCAAGTATTGGAAAACTTTCGTGTCACTCTCTGAAATATTTATTCCATGTCGTTATTTCTAAATATTTAATTGACAAGCGTTTCTTAGACACCACTTATTATGAAGAATATTTTAAGTAACATTTCTGTTTACAGTAGTGCGTAGTTTTCCAGCTGTGAGCGTAAATTAGAAACTTGGAATGTATCCAATATCTGCTCTCCTAACAATCCAATTAAAAAAAAATTCATAGGAATTCTGGCGGAAACAATTTTCATGCTGTTTCAAAACTTGATTGAGAACTGTTTTGCTACTACTGACGTAAGTGTATGTTTATATGTCCAATGTATTTGCAGAAAAATCTTCGTTTTTGACAACTCGGTTGAAAAGGTTCCTTCGCGACCCGATACCTGGCACCATGTAAAACTTGTTGTGCTTAATTTCTACATTAAATAGAAAACAGTTCTTCCGCTAGGTGAATAGACATATGCACATCTATATTTTTGTCAGTATATTTGCTTGTAACAGCGTCCTTTGAATAATACTTTCTCTGTGGGAAATTTCATGCGGAATGATTAGGACATAATTTCAGATCTTCCGTAACGCACACGCTTCCTATTCAAAAATCCATGTTTAAGCATACACTAGGCACTATTAAAATATTGTATACGAATTTGCTGCAAAAATTAACGCACAACTGTTATACTAGGAGCGCAAATGTTTATTTTTGTTTCAATGTCTCTGCTTAAAAAATTCCGATTAAAAAGTTCTTACAATACTGGGTAATATTCACATCGTAGAGCAAAGGCTCTCTGAGAATTTGTTAAAAATCACATTGTGGAGCAAAGGCTCTCAGGGAATTTATCAAAGGCCCTCAGAGAATTTGTTGAGCTGTAGTTTGTAAACCGTGAAAATCTTCGGATCTGTCTACTATCTGAGTTTGCACGCTTGAATTGAGTTGTAGTTTGTAAACACTGAAAATATCTCAGTCAGAAAAAGTAACAATTCATCCCCCCCCGTCCTCGCCGACATCTTTCCTGGGTTTGCACATGTGTTGTGCTACATGTTGTAAACGCAGAATATTTCCCGATTGGTCTATAAATTCTTTATACTTTATATGTTTGGTCTGAAGCCTCCCTCCCCTTTCCGGCAAGTTTGCTGGGTTTGTGCATGCCCGCAGAGAATTGGTTGATCTGTAATTTGTAAACTGTAGAATTGTTTTGTTGAGTTGTAAATTACAAACATTTTTTATTAAGAATTACAATAAATATCGCAAGTAAGAGAACACGAATTTAAGAAAACTTTGTAAATCAGATAACCAACCGCTGGAGACGTCGCCACGGAGCAGTCAAGAACGTAATTTTTATACGGCACCTTAGAATTTCTGTGGCCAGTTCTCCTACACTTTTGAGATATATATTTACGCCATAATCGTTGATTTCTAACCGCCAGCATAAGTGCCTTTACTTAATGGCTGCTCCGGAGACCCATAAGAAGGAGAGTTCGTTGGACTGTTGTCTGCGATACACTCCTCGATGTGCCTGCATTAAATGCTCTGGCTAGTTGTTCTATTGTATCCTATCTGTTGGATCGTACTAATCGGGACATCCGACGATGCCCACGGACGTCAATGTTCCGTGAGCGACCATTATTGCCCCAATTCTAATTATTGCAGGTCTTGCCGGTTTCCTGCCATTTCTATAACAATTTCACAACTGCATCCAGAGCATATTTAAGGAGACGGGAGGCAGGGGGCTGAACAGTATTTTGGGGCCCCAATATTAATGGCACGTCTAGGATTTCACTACAAGTGAATAAATAAAAATACCCAGGAGAAACATTCCCAAAATATGACGGGGAAGCCATAAAATTATCTCCGCCGTATTGAAGTGTGTTTCTTATGTTTCATGGACGAATCAGTGTTAGCAAGAAAGTGTAAAAATGTATGGTTGAAAAATGGATAACCGTTAAGTTTTATTTCAATCTCGCCGAGGGTTTATCTTGTTGAACTTATATCGATGTATTGGGAAAAATAATAAGATCCAAAGAACATGATTCAAACCAATTCTTAATTCATGAAAATATCCCCCTATTACAGATGTTTACAAAGAACATCTGCAATGCTTTCGATATAGTTGAGAATGGACATCGGGGGGGGGGGGCGACTGTACTTTTTGCAGACTCCTCCTAAAAAAGCGGAAAAAAACAAATTTACAAGGCAATTTTTTATAGTTTTTGCTGTGCTCGGTGGCTTCTTAATGGGTGGGCCTGAGTCCAGAGCCCCCAAATTGGTAGCTGAGTTTGCTTATTTTTTTGTGTGTGATTTTTATTTCGAAATTTGAAGGTTAAAAATTAAGCAGTACATAACGCAGAACAGTCGGTACGGGTTAAAATTTATTTATTGAAAGAAAAGATTGATTAAATCACTTCGTTTTAAGTATTTCTAATATGGCAACAAGACATGTCTCGCATTATGTCAAAACTCAAGAGCGCTCCCTTTCACTAAACCAGTTTTATGATCAAGCATTATTTAAAAACTGCAAGCGTTAATTCTGATTCAATTATGAAGACTTTTCGTAGATAAAAAAAGAGGGTTTACACTCCAATTTTCAAATATTGAAATAGCTATGGGCATGTTCCTTTCGATGACGGTCACTAGCTAGATTGATGAAAGATCCTCTCCAAACCCAAATTAGTTAAATCAAAACTTTGAAATTCCATGACAGAATCATGACTTAACTATTTATCATTATTGTCCATCGAAAATGGACTAACGCAAGAATTAGATTGTTCTGGTATGATTAAAGAATTCGCGGCTCTCAAATCAGGAACAGAAAAGATCTAAATGAGGAAGCAAGTTTATAAAGCTGAAATTCTGGAATGTTCATATTCTTAATTTATAGATTTTTATTGTACTACGATGCTTTATCATTAAGCATTGAAGTCTAGCGTTAGGTAACACATTTCTCTGTTGATTTGATTTCAATGTAACGCTATTATTACGAGTAAAATGTTCATTTTAGTTGCAGTCGGCAGTTGCCTTATTAAAATAAAATTTCGTTTCTTATTTCTTTCCTGAGCTTGCTTTTATCAACAGATTATCGTTTGTCAAAGCAATATATTTTTTGTATAGCAAACATTTGGAAATTTAAAAGTTAGTTTGAAAAGGGCCCCAAAACTAATCGGGCCCAGGACCTCCGATTGCGTTAAAACGCCCCTAGCTGTGCTATCTGCAAAAATGAAACCCGTAAATTTCTGTCTATTCCTGAAGCATTCTGCATAATTCGGAGGCCCTTTGAAAATACTGGGACCGGTGTTGCAGCCGCCCAGCCCCTCTCTTAAATGGGCTCTTAGTGAACTACATGAACAGCGCACAGTCGGTGGTTTCTGTAATGCTACCACCTTTTAGTGGGTAGTGAACAATTATTTCTTTTTCAAACTCTGTTAGGTCACATCCTTTTCCCATTTTTACGCAAAACTGCATACCGTCTGCGACTTTGTGTCCTTCAAAGTGCCTTATATGATTTGCATATTTTGCTACTCACGCCATTTGGCTGCTGGTAGAGGTTCCTTCTTATATCAGAGGTAGTCATAATTTTTTGACTAGACTAGTTTATAAATTCTAACTAGCATGAAAAAAAAAACAGTTTTTATTATTCGATTACTATTGTGGTTTTTTTCCACGAATTCACGCAATGCCGTCGAGTAGTTATTGATTCCGCATTTCAGCCATTTTTTATCCCTTATCAATTGCCAATTCTCAGTGGATGTAACTTATTTACCTCATTTTGTTTTATTACGTTCTGGGTCATATATAACTACTGTTGCCATACATTTCTGCGTAATCATGCTTTTAAACTGTAAAGCTGCCATGAACACCAACAATGAATGAGACACATAAAGAAGAACTTGAATTAATGAAAGTTTCATGAATTTTAATATTACGTGTTATACGAGGGGGAGAGGAAGAAGAAAAAGGAAAAGCCTTGTTCTATTTCTTCGTGCCACATGAGGCAGAAGAGTGATCTGTGTAATTTTTAGCAACATGCGATAAAAAATGTATGATGTAATAATCCAGTAATGAATTTTTCTCAGCTATGTTTTTATTTATTTTCAGAAATTTTATGCCAAACTACTGCGGCAACAAAATGAATACTGGGAGGATTCCCAAGCTTCAAGAACTGGCTTTGCAGAGAGTTTTTGATGACATGTTTCGACATGGTACAAAATTCCGTGATGACTCAGAGAATTATTTGAAGTTCCGTAAGTACCACAATTTAGATATCTAACTTTGTTGTTATGTCTTTTATGAAAAAGATCCTGCTTATGTTGTCGCTTTGTTCGGCCGTCCGTTCATCTGTGGGCACCATGTCTCTGCAACTAATACTCCGATTTTAAAAATTATTTTTGCATTGGGAAGCCCTAAATGTGCAAATGATGATTCTTGCCTTACTGTTTTTTCCGATGCAAAATTGCGCCGCTGGATGGTGCAAATGCAGATGGTATCGAATTTGAAGTACATTTTATTACATATATTTACTTCTAAATATCCGATGAAAAAATGTTTTTTTACCATTCGATGTCCTTTATAGCAAAGACTATTTTAGGCATTTTCTTTTCTTAGTAAAACATAGATTTTCCCCTAGGGGACGTAAAGGTAAATTGCGTTTCCCCGATATCTCTGCTTCTATAAGTCCGATTAAAGAAATTCTTCCTGCATCGGATACAACTCCTCATGGGAAATGTTTTGCACATAATTTCTGTTATTTGGTAAGGAATGGTGTGACCACCAGGGACCGTAAGTGCTTATATCTGATTTTGATGTATTTGCAGCAAAAGCTGAGCTCCTGAAAACCCGAATGAAAAAATTCCTTCATAGACCGATACCGCTTCCTTCGGAAAACCTTTTAAGAATACCTCCCGTTAAAATAGAGCACAGTTTTCCCGACAGGGGGCGCAGATGCATATCGCATTTTTGCCGATATCCGCTCGTAAGGGTCCGATTTGAAAAAATTATTCCTTTGTTGGAGAGCGTTTCCAGGCTCGAAATGTTTCTTAAACAATGCCAATTTTTTCTAGTAATGCATAGACATTCCGCTAGAGGGCGTAAAAGTAAATTGAATTTTCTCCAATATCTCTGCACCTTAAACTCCGATTTGAAAATTTCTTTCTGCAACCAGCACAGCTCCTGATCGGAAACGTTTGAATTGTAATTTCTGAATTTTGATAAATAATGGTTTGGCCACCAGGGAGCGTAGGAGTCTATTTCGGATTCTTCTGAAAACCCTATTGAAGATGTTCTTTTGTGGACAGAAACCGCTCACCTCAGAAAACGTTTTCATCATACTTTCTGCTTTAAATAATACATAGTTTTTCCGCCAAAGGAATATATATATATATATATATATATATCTTTTCGATATCTTTGTTTCTAAGAGCCCTATTTGAAAAATTATTTCTTTGTTAGAGAGCGTTTCTGCTGCGAATGTTTCTCATGTTATTTCATATTTTTCTTAACGCAGAAGTTTTCCACTACAGGGCGTGAGCATACATTCCCGTGTACTGTAAAATCTGTATGACTAAACACACGATTGAAAATATTATTTTTTGTGTATTTCTTCCCAAAATAATGTACAATTTCGTTACTAGGGAACGGCAATGTTTAATCAGATTTTCCCAATACCTCTGTTTCTACATGTGCTATTAAAAAAGTCTTCCAACACCGAATGCCATTTACGTTGCAGAACACTGTTTATAGCTCACAGCTCTGTCACTAGGTGGTGTTTGTGCACATCTGTTTGCAGCTACATCTAAAGCTCCGCTTCTGAAAACTCTATTGCAAAATTTATTTTTTACTGTTTGCCGTTCGCTACAGTTGCGATATGGAGCATTATCCTCTTTAAATAATGCACAGCTTTTCTGCTACAGGGCGTAAAGGTCAGTACCTTTGTTTCTATTTTTTTATTTGCTATCTCAGTTTCCGGGAGATGTGTTTGAAGAGTTCTTTTCGCTTAGCATAACTTTTTTTATGAAAAACATTTCTCGCCTATCATTAGCTCTATCGTTATGCAAAGTTCTTTTCGCTGGATTAAATTATATCATATTTCTTTTTTTATTTGTTCTTCTAATTTTTCGATTTGAAAATCTCTTTGTCCCGATACATACACCTGTTTGTGTTATGAGAAACTTTTCATACGCTATTTGTTAATTTTCGTAATATACTTTTTAGCCTCTGTTATAAGTAGCTGTATCTATTTCTTTTATAAATTTTTATAGACTGTAGTAATGTGGCTGATTTCTTTTATAGAATTTTATGGACTGTAGTAATTTGGCTGATTCATTTTTAACAAGTTGCATTGGCATTGCGGAAAATTGATGAACTTAATTCGCATCAGTAAAGGATCCAAAAGACGGGCTCATTATAAACAAAAATTCGGTGTCATTTTTGTTGTTTTTAAAGCAGAGGCGTAGCCACGACGGTGATCCTTAGGGTTTAGATGAGTGGTGTACAGGCGTACACTATATATCCAAATATATATATATATATAAATATAGATTGGTGAGATGTAAGATGCACCTCAACACCAAACTTGAACGTGGCAAGCTCATAAGACAAACAAAATCTATTGACATAACCAACCTTAAAAAACACCATAATACCTTCAAGTTGGAACTGAAGAACAGGTTCTCTGCTTTAGAAGGCCTAACATCGGAAGAAGTGGACATCTCTGAAGTTAACAGAAAAGTAACCAAAGCTCTTATGGAAACAGCAACAAAATTAGCTGGGTCTAAGAACAAGTTGCATGTGAACAAATTATCAGGAAAAACCAAAATGTTGATGCAAAAAAGAAGAGAGATGAGGACAACTAAAGAAGATGTGACTTCCAAAGTGGAATATATAGAGCTATGCAAGACAGTAAGAAAAAGTATCACTGAAGACGTAAGGAAATTCAACTGTGAACTAGTAAGGAAAGCAATTGAAAACAACCAAAGCCTAAAGATAGCAAAGGGACATCTCAGTAAGGGGAAAAAACAGATTATGGCACTGAGAAAAGAAGATGGTTCTGTAACAAGAAATAGAGGCGAAATTTTGACAAGAGTGAAAGATTTCTACTCCAAATTATATAAAAGGGATGATATATGCACTCCAGACATCATGAAAGATACCAGTACCAGAGTTCCTCCAGTCCTTCCAGCAGAAGTTGCACATGCAATCAAGAACATGAAGCGAGGAAAAGCTCCAGGAGAAGATGGAATTACTGTAGACATCATACAAGAAGCAAGTGGAGAAATCGAAACAGTACTCGCCCAAATTTTCACTCGATGCCTTAATGAAGGAAAGATTCCTGAGGATTGGAACACCGCTACAATGATCCTGCTACATAAGAAAGGTGACATTGAGGATCTCGGAAACTACAGACCTATCAGCCTCCTATCAGTAGTTTATAAAATCTTCACTAAAGTTCTTTCACACCGCTTGAAGGTAACACTGGACATGGCTCAACCGAGAGAACAAGCTGGATTCAGGAGTGGCTACAGCACAATAGATCATATCCACGTGCTGAGAGAACTAATTGAAAGAGCGAGGGAATATGAACTTCCATTGTGCATGGCTTTTATCGATTATGAAAAAGCCTTTGATTCGGTGAAACCATCAGCAGTTACAATGGCTCTGAAAACCTGCGGTATTGAAGATGCATACATTAATATTATTAATAACATCTATGAAAATGCAAGTGCAAAGATTAGGCTGTTTGAAAATACAACACACGTAAAAATTGGAAAGGGAGTGAGACAAGGTGACACCATATCTCCGAAGCTCTTTAATGCCACATTGGAGGGTGTTTTTCAGTCGCTGAGCTGGGAAAACAAGGGGATAAAGACTAATGGAGATTATCTAACCCACCTTCGTTTTGCTGATGACGTAGTCATTTTTGCAACTACCCCATCAGAGTTGCAGAGTATGATCCAGGAACTTGCTGACAAGAGTAAAGAAGTGGGATTAAAAATGAACTTTCAGAAGACAAAAGTGATGTTCAATGCTTTTACAAGAAATGAAGATTTATCGATTGATGGAGAAAAGCTGGAGATAACAGACACGTACGTTTATCTTGGACAGCAGATATCAAGTGAGGGTCACATTGATGAAGAAATTAATCGGCGTACAAAACTTGCCTGGAGAGCTTTTGGAAGAAACAGCATAATTTTCAAGAGCAATATGCCATTATGTCTTAAAAGAAAAGTGTTTGATCAATGCATCCTTCCAGTGCTTACGTATGGTGCAGAGACGTGGACCTTAACTAAAAGAGACATACAAAGGCTGCAGACAACTCAAAGGGCCATGGAGAGGTGCATGCTTGGTGTAACCAGGAGAGATAAGAAGAGGAACTCGGGGATCCGAAAAATGACAAGAGTGGAAGACATCATGATCAGAGTTAAATCCCTGAAATGGCAATGGGCTGGACATACTGCCAGAAGGACAGATCATCGATGGACAGCCGAAATTTTAGATTGGATTCCAAGGGACAGGAAAAGACCCAGAAGAAGACCACATGGGAGATGGGTGGATGAAATTCGAAAGTATGCAGGGGTGACATGGAGGAGACTGGCACAAGACAGACCGTTGTGGAGGAAACTTGGGGAGACCTTCGTCCAGCAGTGGATTGATAATGGTTGACAATGATGATGATGATGATATCGCGGTAACCGTAGATCATTCATTTTTGAACATCCTTTAAATCACTAACTCTGCCCATTGTGCTCACGTCACGCACTATGCCTCATCTGTCCTGGCTGGCCGCTTATATCTCTGTGTGGTCGACCTTGTCACGTACACTCTGTGACTCGCCTGGTCGGTTACATTGTGATTCCGGGGGTGGTCGTATTATTCTGATACGACTGTGTATGATTTATGGTAGTAATGACGGATTTTAAACACATGCTTCATATGTAAAAAAAGACTATACAAGACACATCAGACTGCTATCAGGTAACGAAAAACTTTCTGGCGTATCTTTATTACATTAAACAAACATGCAAAAATTAAAAAATTAGGAAAAAGCCAATTTATTCGTCAAAATAGTTACCCTCGCACGCAATAACCTTTTCCCAACTGGAGACAAGCTTATTAGTACTATTCTTGTAAATATCACGATCTTTAGCTGTAAAAAAGCTCTCCAACCCATTTTTCCACTGTCTCTCTGTTTCTGAACTGTTGATTCTGGAGATGATTGCCTAGGCTTATAAACAGGTGGTAATCGGAAGGATTAATGTCAGAAGAATAAGGAATGTGCATGAGACGTTCCCCTCTCTGCAAGACTATGCATCTTGTCACAGGTCACATGTTTGATATGAGGCTTTGCATTACAGTGTAGTAACAGGATGCCGTTGCGGCATTCTGTTCCTATTAATTCCGAAGCGGTGGCTGTGTTTTTAAAAGGGATTCGTGAACTCGCTGTGGTTGGGCACAGTAGATAGCCGCAGTGATATTCTGGCCAGACTGTAACAGCTCACAGTGAACAATTCCAACTGTTATCCATCATACACACAATAAAAGGCTTTATAATAAAACCTTCTCATGGCGGATTAAGGGCTGTGGCCCAGCGTCCGTAGATGACAGCCAATTACGCAATCGCTTGGCATTGGTGTGTAAGATCCACTTTTCATCAGAGGTTAGGAAATGGTGGAGAAATGGTTCCCCCTTTTTTTGAGAATGCAGTCCCAAACAAAGAGTCAACCGATGCTGCTTATTGGCAAGCGTCAGTTCATGTGGTATTCAATTGCTGAGCTTGTACACTTTCCTAAGGCGATGCAACTGTAAACAAATTGTTTCGCCATCGACATTGAACTTTTGTGCAAAAACATGCCATGTTTAAGCAGAATATGCTTACGTTGCAGTCTTCAATTCATCGTCATCGATGATGGATGGTTGCCATTCACATGGCCTAACTTTAAGATACTAGTCACCAAACGCAAACTCTTTTAAACTGTCTGTGAGTGGTGTGGACACTAGCAGAACCTTCTTTGAAATACGGGCATATCTTTTGGGCCTATTGCGCAGCGTGTGTTATAAACTTAAACTCATACAACATACAAGGACGATGCAGTATTCATTTCCAGTTCAATTTTCGCAATGTTGTGGCACCCTCACGCACCTTTGAAGCCGACGTTCACCTCTCATATCAATGGCACGTGGTGCTCGCGCAGTTTTCACTTCGCTCATTCGCAATGGTATAATTTCTTCAATCACCATACACTCTAACCACAGCAGCGCGCGAACAGTTCATAAACTGCCCTGTTTCAGAAATACTGCCACCCTTAGTGCGAAAGCCGATAATTATTTCTTTTTGCAAATCTGATAAATGGCTTCTTTTATTCATGACAGCAACGAGTGATATGTTTTCAGAATGCCTACAGTACACATTGCTTCAAGCCAGCACACGACACGTGCTTTTTCATTGGCTACGCGCTGTTGGCGTCAAAAGTAGGAGGTGGTCACAATAATGTGACTCGACTGTATATAAGTTTGAAAGGTTAGCGAAATTTTGAAGGGAACAGAAGTGGAAGGAAGATGGAAGACTCTCCAAAAATTACAAACAATTTCGGGGGTGGGTGGGTGGGTGGGGGGAAACGTATATTGACGAAAAAAAAGGAAGAGCAGGAAAATTGTTCACCAGTTTTCCTTTATGTCGTACCTCTTGGGCGGAAAATCTAATTTTACGGTCAGCTTCTTTATCTATCAATAGCTAGGGTGAGTGGTCATTGCATTACGCGCAAATCCAATCGAACGTATACTTCTCCAAAAATTAAAAGTAAATAATTTTAAGAGAAAAACTACTTTTCTCAGAAAGTGTTTCTGAGGCTAGAATAAAAGTAACAGGTCTGTTAGCTACGGTGCATCCTGCACGTACACCGTGCCCCGTGGAAACGATATACAGAAGAAATCAAGCTCTCTCTCTGGAAGTATATTTCTATACATCTCGAAAAAAAGCTTGATTATATTAAACACGGCAGAAATCAGGACGGATGACTACCCGTGAGATTGCTCTTCCCAACAGTTTATAGTTTATTATTTATTAATGATTTCGTTTCTAAAAAATAATAATTGTTTTCAATTATGGCAATAAAACTCAGAACATTTCCCGCCTAACCAGAAACCAACAAAGGAAAACATTACAAAAAAGCAGCACACAAATATAGAGTACACTGACGATATACCTAATGTTTGTAACAAGCTGGAAACAGACACGATAGCACTACCTACTACTGAGGCGAAATGTATTGCCGTCTTTGACGGATAGTTTGTGAAGGGCATCAGCTCTAGATAAAATTCCTGCCTTCCTTCAATAGAAACATAGATGCCAATCGACTTTAAGCGGCGGTAAGTTTACCCTGAAAATCCTTACAGGAACTGATTTGGGGAACCGATTTTTGTGCATCTTCGCGCGGTCTACTGCCTTTTGTGATAGGGCCAACTTAGGGGATCACCTCTGTAGTATACTGTGAGAAACATCGGAGAACAAACACTCTTCAACCATTTCAGGAAAAACACAAGCTGGGGGTGATATCGTTTGGAGAATGCACCGTTATGGTCTGGAGAATGTTTTCGTGGCGTTCTCTAGGTCCACTCATAGCTGTGGAAGGCACTGTGAACCGAATGTCTTATGAATCCATACTTGCAGACCATGTACATCCATACATGCTGATTGTCCTCCGTGAGGAGGTTGGGATCTTCCAGAACGAAAATGCGACATGTTGCACAGCTAGAAATGTCCGAGAGTGTTTCGAAGAGCACCATGAAGACTTCAAAGTACATTCCTTACCCCTAATTCCCCAGATTTATACCCAATTGAACGTGTGTGGGACCACCTCGATCGTGCTGTTCGCTCCATGGATCCTCCACCACGCACTTCCCAGAAGCTGTCAGATGCGCTGCAGTCAGCGTGACTCCACATACCTGTGAACACCTTTCAGCACCTTAATAATCAGCCCGTCTAGCTGGTGGTCACAGTAATGTAACACGACCGTGTATCTTACACATGTAAAAATTTCTTCGTGGGTGAAAAACTTTTGGTGAGGCGGCGCCCCACTTCCCTCATGCTCCGCAGTATGTCTTGTTTTCGGTGTTACTGTGACATTGTAATGCCACCATTTGGATCTTTCGCGTCGCAAACAGTGGACTTGGTAGTTCTGGAAAAACGCCAGAACTTTTTTTGTTTATCTGATATATGTACATATTCAACAAATAAAACAAAATGCATTGCGTTATGGCAGGGAAGGTACTTGAAGATAAAGCAGTCGATTTCATGTAACTGTTATTGATAAGTAAGCTAAGTAATAAAGAAAATGACTAATACAAAAATTAAAAAGCACATAAATGTGCATATGTGTATGTGTTTGTGTGTGTGCTGCCTAGGGGTGGGTGTGTACAAATTCCTGCTTCCACAGAAACTCATGTTTGCTCCTCCTGGAATTTCCAAATTTACAAGAATGTTAACGAACTGTTTTTCAAAAGCTGGGTGCACGGCATTCTCTGAGTTGTTACCAGTGACCCGAATTTAATTTATTAAGATGAAACATATTTTATCATTCATAGAAATTTAAAAATTTTCCTCTTTCTTTTCAGAGTTCCTCTTTTCAGACCACATTTTGACAAAAATTTGGGAAAACTTCGCACGGTTCGGTGCACTGGCAACTTCACGTATTTATTTGAAATCTCTAGAGAATATCTCAGACTTCATATTTAATTCATTTGTTAAGAGAATACCAGAGCCACTTGGAGGATATGGAGAAGAAATCCTCCTACGGATTACCCGTAACTGTCAGGTATGTGTTTTATTTGATGTTATTTAAATCGGTTTTAACGTATGCATCTATTTTAACCATTCTTTTGAGTTTCTGTATTCTTATCAAATGTTGTTTCTTTTCTTTAAGCATTTTATGACTTAACGGCACAATATTTTGCGGACGAGATTTCCGAAGCAGACCTTATACGTTCAATGATACTGTCATTACTTAAAAGTAATGCCATTATAATTGATCGTCTAAAGTAGTTAGAGATGGGATGACCCCAAGTAATGATGCAGTAATGACGCGGATTAGGAAATTCTGATATCGGAGAGTCAGTATTGGCGGTTAGAGGGGATACTGTGATTAATACTGATCGTGCGAGGGAGGCCGCGTCATTTCTCCAGCATTACTCAGTTCAGAGTTCAGTTTGATGGAAGTTTGTGTCACCGTCGGCAGTGAGCACCCCGAGCGCGAACTCAACGTATGCGAGACCATGAACAGGAAGATGATTCAAGAATAGATGTTCTTTGGAACATCAATAAAATATATGAAGCTTTTCCAGAACTGCGAAATTCTTCACAACCATCGTACATGAACAAAGCAAAAAGAAATCTAGATAAACTGGTAAACATTAATCGTAAAATGAAACCGTTGTCCAATCGTACTTAGGTCAGGAGGAAAATAAATACTCTGAGATCAAACTAGCATAACAGTTTCTTTCCTGCGTAAAACGATTCAATCACTCTCAGAAATTTTCTGTATGCCCCTTCATTCATGACGAAATAGTTCTTGTAAGCACAGATTTTGCTACAAATGCATCAGAAGCAAAAATAAACACTTACGCCCCCTGGTGGCCAAAGTATTATTTACCAAAAATTGGAAATTGTATGCTGACGACGATTCTTCATCAGGAGATGTATCCGTTGAAGAAAACAGTTTTCAAATCTGAAGTTTAGAAAAAGAGTTATCGGGAAAAATGTAATTTATTTTTACGCCCCTAGCGGAAAATCTATGAGTAATTTGAAAAAGCTACTATATCTAAAATACTCTTCGACATAAATGGAATCGAAAGATAAAATAACTTCTTCAATCGGATGATTAGAAGCAAATATGTGAAATAAAACGTATTTTTGAATTCGACGTCATCTGAATTTACGCCCTCTAGCGGCAAAGTTGTACATCGTAAAAAAACAAACGAAATAAAGGATCATCATTCGCTTAAGTTAAGCTTCCCAATTTAAAGAGAATGCTTCAAATCGGACTAATAGTTGCAGAGATATCGTGGGTACAGTTGGACGGATGGACGGACGGATGGACAAACCGACAACATAAGCACGATCTTTTTTTACAAAAGACGTGCTAAAAATCTTGCTTTGATTTAGACGTTTCCCTTCTAATTAACAAAGGAAAACAATTGTTAATGATGATGATGGTCTTGAGCTCTTCAACGAGCTGATAATGAATAGAGTTTTGAGCAGTGGAATTGCAAATGGGGCAGACCCATTAAAACACACAACATACATATAACAAAAATAATTTAATGCCATCATTTCCTAATCTATTTATGGCTTTAAGAATTCTGACATTATCATTTAGTGTAGTTTCCGAAATACTTGTAAATACATATTTAAGAACGTCAATGACTCAAGAGAGATTTAGTTATCTACTATAACTGTTCGCTCTAGGGAAGTAATTGTGTGAACGTTTGGAATTATCAGATGTAATTGAAGAATTGGCAAGTAAGATAGCAAGAAGAGCGCGCTTTTTACTCCATGGGTACATACATACATACATACATAATTTTGCTAAGTTATAGTACTTTTGTGTAATGTGTCACTACGTCAGTGTCTGTGTGGTAGTGATATTTTTGAATAGTTTTGTTTTGAATACAAAATAAAAAGGTGTAAACGGTGTTGTGTAATTATTTTAGATTATGTGTGCGTTGTGCGCTTGTACCCCTGCCAAATACATAAAACATTGAAAAAAAAACATCCTCCGTGCCGTGGGTTAGGTTAGGAATCTAATAGCATATTTACTTGTACTCGATCCGCATTGGCATGGGCGGCCATATATCTGTGGCACGCTGGCGGCAAACACCAGAGAACCGGCCCTGTGTCGTGATATGTATCGTGATGTTGCCTTTCTTACGTTGCATCGAAATTTTTGAATAGTTATTTTTCCTTTGTGGCCAATTTACACCTCTTCGTGTCGTGTTTGTGTATCTCTTCATCTACGTGTTAACGTTTTTTTATTTTGTTTTGACGCTCTTCTATTTCTACTTACATCCTAAACCGTGGGACGTGCTTTGTCGTTATGAAGATTTTGCCGCAACAAAATTTTACCAACCAACCATCGAATTAAAAACTCTTTGCTATGAATATTTATTTGTTGCACATGAAATGTTGGAATATTTGCGGAAGTTTTACACATCCAAAATGCTGAGAATTACAAACTTTTTAAAGAAAATAAAAACTGTCAGCAGCAGCACAATTTTCCTAACAAGATATGAGGGTGAAACAAAAAGTAAGGTCGATGTTCTTGTTACGTATGCAAGCAGACATGCAGCAGATTGCTATTTAGAGAGGGCAGGGCATGTGACTTTGACACGTGGTGGATGCAATCGCTAACCTTCTAACCGCAGTTATCCAGCAGCTGTAAGTGCGTAAACATGGCAACTCGTTTGTCGGTATGCTCTATCGTCGAGCAGAGAAGTATAGTGAGATTTTTATTTGCTGAGGGGTGGCACCGCTGAAATATTTCGTAGATGCTGGTGCAACATAGGGAGGACAAGCGTATTAGCAAGAGGCCTGTTAACAAGTGTATAGAAAAGATTGAAGGGGAACGAATTCCCTTGAAACTGTTAATGAAACTCGCTCGGGACGTCCGTCGCCCTCTTGCACAAAGGACCATCTGGATTGCATCGACGCTCTAGTTTAAAGAAAATCGCCGGGTTTCTCTATCTGAGATCGCTCAAAACGTAAACATAAACTATGTTTCCACATCCTCAATAGTACATGACGATCTCGGGTATCATAAACTGTTTACCAGATGTGTGCCACAGCAGTTGTCTGATGCGCACTAGCAGCAGCGCCTGGAAATTATCAGAAATTTGTTTGCAGCTGGCGGTATGAGTCAGATCCCAGTATTCGGAATAGGATTCTCACTGCGGACGAAATATGGGTCCATCATTACGACCCCGGTAGCGAAAGACAAAGCATGGAGTAGAAACTTCGAAGCTCCCCATGCAAAAAGAAGTTCAACGTTGTCCCTTCGGTACGAAAATTAATGCGGACTCTCTTTTTTGACATGGAGGGACCCATCGTTGAACACTATCAAGCACAGGGGGAATCATTTAACTGTTGGTCATATTCTGGCTTGCTGAAAGACAAATTGAAGCCATAAATTCGCACAAAATGACGGGGAATGTTATCCAAAAAATGATGTGGCTGCACGAAAACGCTCCTCCAAATACGGCATTAGTAACTCAACAAACAATGTACGAGTTGAAGTTTGAGGTGTTAACACATCCTGCTTACAGCCCGGATCTGGCGCGGTGCGACTTTCATATTTTCGGACCTCTGAATGAAGCTTTCTTGGACCACTCTTTTAAAAGCGATGTCCAGGTACAGGAAATGGTACATTTGTGTCTGCAGAAACAACCCAAAACATTTTTCTCTGCAGAAATCCAGAAGCTTGCAGACAAATGTAAAATATGTGTTGAACGACAGGGAGCATTATGTTGAGAAATAAGGTAATTATTATCTGTATCCCAATTAGTTTCTTTAATATACGACAACATTGACCTTACTTTTTGATTTATCCTTGTGCAAGCTTCCTACGTGCAGTGGTGAAAAACTGTTGAACTTGGTGAAAGAACAACATCACGGAATGCGGTTTTAACTAAAGTTTAATTGGAATACGATTTACCCCGTAGAAAGGTCTCCAGGTGCTTGAAGAAGTCATTGTCCATAGGAAACAAAATAGGCGATTAAGGGAGAAGGAATAAGTTTTCCTACCTAAACTGGTGCAGCGTCTTAATCATCTGGTGTGCAACGTGGGGGGTTTGCGTTATCATGGAGAAATATGAAAACTATGGACAATATGAAATATGAAATATGGAAGCCACGTCGATTGAATGACGAAAGCTGTTTCATGGACATTTTTCACTGCAAAACGTCACTCTATGCAGTGATGGTTTAAATCCCAGTATGGAAAGGAAGAATGCATTACACCCGCTGCAAAACACAAAACCTGATCCTCGTCCTCCTGGGATGAAGTACCGGCTACGGTATATGTTTCTGTGCTGCATCGTGGACGATTCACTGTGTTATGTCGGACTTTTGCAGGGCACAGCACATTTAGCTTCAGCTCCTGTTATTCACAATGTTTTATTTTCATTATTGCTCCTGAAAATTCACATCACAGAGAGAAAAGATATACAAGTAACTACTGCTGATTGCATTCCATTTAATGCTAGAGGTAGTATTTTAACAAAATTTATTTTCTTTCTTTTTTTCTTTCGTATGACCTTATTGCTAAGAAGTACAAGCTACTTATTTAATAAGACATGAGAGTTGATGACACTTTCGTTGTGGCGCAGTGGTCTTAGCGATGGGTTCTGATCATTCGTCCGAGGAGAGTCCGGGTTCAAATCCCGATCAGGCATAGATGCTGTGTTTGTCTTACGGCACTGACTTTCTCCCCTCCCTGGAATCAGTGGCCCTAATGTAGGAACGGGCGACTGCTTTTAGCCTATTGTGTTGCTCACGGTAGGCGTTAAACCCCCAACCTCAACCTCTTAAATGGTATGCACGGAAAATTTCCGGGGCTAGCTCTACTGCCCGCACTGTTCTATCGCGGAAGATTTCCGTGGTCTGTTTAGTGCTCAATGCGTTCACGCACGAAACATTTCCGGACCTATTTTACTAATTTGAAGGTAGTTCATATGTTGGCCGAATTAAGGGGTTAATAGAACGTTTAATTCAAAGATTCAACCGTTCCATTAACCACAGAAGGGATTAAAAAATTCGTTAGCAGAAACATCCGACATGCTGGATGTATATACAGAGAATAGCTTTAATTACAAAATTTAGTTCGAAATCCAATATTAGACAGGCAACGGCAGTCGGCATTCAAGCTCTCTATCAGAAATCATTACCCTTCAACTCTTCATGAGTATACATAGCATCCTCCTGCTTGGATTTCTGTAGGGTTAGAACGTCCACTGCGAAAGCGGGATGAGGGGGCCTTTTCTTCTCAGACTTCTATCTGCCGAATTTTGAACTGGTGGTTCACCAAAGTCAGTTTCTTTCCTAGGTATATCCATTCTTTCGCTCATGGTAATGCCCCAGCTTCCTCATTTCTTCGGAATAATGCTGTTATGCTGTTCCCATATTCAGTTTCATATGGCTATGCCCGCGTTTTGTCTTTGCGCAAAATCTTTCGCTCTTGGAGCATTCCACTCTCCAATTTTGTGAGCTAAATTTAGGTTTTCTTTAGATTTACGCATTTAGAAAGATTTTTTATTTCTTTTGATTGGAGGTTTAACGAGAACCGTGAGCAAATCAATGGCCTATAAGCAGTCGCCCGTCCTTAAATTTGGGCCACTGGTTCCAGGGAAAGGAGATGGCTAGCGCCGTAAGACAAACCCAAAATCCATTGCCTCACAGAGATTAAAATCCGGACCCATCTCGGTCGAATGATCAGAAGCAATCGCCCAGGTCATTGCGTCACCGGGGCGGAAGAAAGATTGTCCGTCTTTCTAAATGCGTAATGCAACCCACTTTGTGTAAATAAGATTTAGAAATTATGAGTTTTAAATCCAAAAATGATTAGTAAGCAACCCACTTGGTGCAAATAAAATCTAGAAATTAATAAATCTTGAAATTATGGGTTGATAATTTTTTGGCATAAAACGCATAATTTCTAGATTTTATTTCAACAAAGTGGCTTGCCTTAAGCCTTCAGCATTTTAAAAATATAGCAGGCTTTTATTTAGACTCGGAAGACATATTTTATTTTGCTATTTCAGCGTGCGATGTATTACAGAGGTGAAAACATGTGTCAAAGACGACAAATCTGCAGCGAGACATTCTGTCCGTGTAGCTCAATTGGGAGAGCGATTTCCTCGAGAGTGGGGGGACACGGCTTCAATGCCCGTCACGGACAAACTTGCTTTTTTACAAGCACCCTCTTTATTTTGAAAATTCTAAGTAAATTCCAAAAATCAGTTGTTAGATCGATTCGATAAAATTGTTCTAAAACGCCCGTAGCCCGTGCGGACAAACGGCTATAGCCGCCTGAAACGCTTGTCTAGAGTGTGTCAGATTTCCTGCCCGTACTTGTTCTTTAAATTTTCTCGACCTGTAAGGGATCAGCTGGAGTCACCCTTAGTCATTACTGTTGTTATTAAACAAAGATGTGAAAGAAGAGACAGTTTAAGGCGCTATGGTATTTATAGTGATACAAGTTTTTGGGTCAGAGTCTTTACCCAGGTAGCACAGCCTTGCAATGTTAGCCCAACGCTGAGCCAACGTCTTTTATTCCCAAAAGATGATGGTTCATTGTTAGGCCTACGTTAAGTTGCAAGTTTGTGCTACCTGGGTAAAGGGTCGTTTTGCTGCGGATAAACAGAGAACAGCAGTATGTGATTTTTGTAGAGTCAGATCATGTGGAACCCATTTATTGTATTTATCTTTCTCACTTTGACTAATACCGTTGAATATCAAGAAATGTTACCAAGGTGTACACCGAATTTTACTTCTTGTACCGTTTGACAAAGACCAGAGTAAGGCAAGGCCTCCGTATCATATATAGTTTCTTCTAGTCAGATCAGATCAGATCATAGGTAAAGGATGAATCATGAAAGAAATACGGGATTACACCATTTAATACAAATTTTGAGGATAACAATCCGATTTTTGGTGAAAATGTGACAAGGATGTTAAGTCAAAAAATATCTGAAAACTTGAAAATTTCATCGGCCTGGAGCGGGACTCGAATCCGCGTCTCCCAGATAGCACCCGGGTATGCTAACCAGTACACCGCCCAGAACAGCCAAGGTTCGACTTTTCAGATATTATCTGACTTACCATTCTTGTCACATTTAACCAAAAATCGGAATGTCATCTTCAAAATGTTTATGGAAATGGTTTTAGGAAAGGAGTATTTAACCCCAGGTCTTAAACAACCCTTAAAAAGAGGAATCTAGGAGATTTGGGCTAGAGTGACCGATAGGAAAGGGACACGGAAGCGAGGTAGAAAGGGGAAGGAAGACGCCCTTATTTAAAACCGTGGGGCCAGTATCCGGTGTCCGACGGTTTAACGTGCCCATCCGACGCACGGCGGATATTTAGTGGTTCGAGCGTTCGTACATGCCTGAAGTGGAACCTGAGGTTTTCTGGTGGCAGCCACGGACGTTGACCACTAGGCCATCCACGGCCTTTTTTTCTAGTAGACCGCGTGTTTCATTTAAAAGTGAAAATAATTTGGATCCTTTTAAATGCAAAAAAATCCTCATGAAACTGATGATAAAGACAAAATAACCAGCGCTTTCTAAGCAGAAGCCTCGGCGCGTTCAATTTGCTCATCACAAGTCACATCCATCATTGCACATCCGACTAAGTTTCGACTAATTGCTAAATCATCTGTCAACTACTCGAAGCCGTAAACAAATCCGGTATTTCATATTTAACGTCCTAGTAAGAGAAAAAAATGGTAAAAAGTTTAAGGGAATATTCTTCATCAATTTGTGGTATGACACTTATCTGTTTGCATTTTAGTGTAGAAAAATTAAAACCAAGAAACTTGCGTTAAAGTTATGCAACAATTTTCAACATTCATGCTCCATTTGGAAAGGAAGCCTGCCCAGAAATTCGGTTCAGATAACGTTACAATATATTCTTTCTTTTATATTTAAATTGGCAATTACGCAGAAATAGATAAAGGATTATTGCAATTTTCTCCTTATGCAGTTCTTAAAGATTTCAATAAATATTTTGCTTCAATCAGTAGAATATGTTCATAATTTTTAAGATCTTCCGGCGGCCACAGTGTTCTAAGCGATGGCTTCTGATCATTCATCCGAGATGAGCCCGGTTCGATTCCCGGAGAGGCATGAATGGTGTATTTGTTTTATGGAACTGGCTCTCGCCCTTCCCTGGAGTCAGTGGCTCTAAGTTAGGGAAGGGCGACTGCATATAGCGCATTGAATTGCTAACAGTGGTCGTTAAATCCCCAATAAAAAGAGATCTTTAGAAAACCCTTCATGCCTTGTGTCTGAAAGCATACGAAGATACATGACTTTTTCTAATGATTATGTTGCTTCTCGGTATTGATTTCATTGCAATGTTGCTCACTGTATTTACTTAGCAAATACTTACAATTTCTCATTTACGATACAGCAAATTTAAAGAAATTGTTTTTTTTTCAATGATATAATTTATCCTTCTCCTTTTTGTTTCAGGATTTGCAGAATTTTCGGGCTGATGCACTTAGGTTCAATCCGGTTACGTACAACCCTGTATTTAGAAACATGAAGAATCTAACAGCTCTGAATCTATGTGCATGTACTTCTATTAACGTGGAAACGATGGAAGTAATTGCCAATTCACTTATTCTTTTAGAATCTTTGACTTTGTGCTCTTCAGGAATAAAGGATGACGGACTATTTGCCCTCTGCGGTCACAAAGAAACTGTTGGCAAGCACATTATAAGCTGTTGTTATATCAAACAGTGCGATGTGAAGTGTTTGATGAAGCTCCGGCACCTGGATATACGTAATTTGGATGTGAGCAAAGATGGAGTCGCTTGCATTCTGACGCATATGCCAACAATTCGAGATTTTGATTCCCCTGATAGTGGAGTCGCAGCTGACGCCATATGTGAAATTGACGCGCAGCGGAAGAAGTGCGGAATGCACCGTCTGAAATTTAATATAACGTCACTTAAGTGCCCGAGCGTTGTTGAAAATTGGGAGCCTGTTTTTGGAAGTTGTCCTGAACTGCAACGCTTAGATTTAACCATTTCAGGTGATAACCCTGAATGCGACCGGAAGAGAGACGAGATGTTGGCTAAATACAAACTTTGTGATTTAGAAAAACTTTGGATTCACTGTGAAAGAACTGACTGTATGTTTGAAAGTATGAGAAACTTTTGGATGAACAAAGGAATTCAAATAAAGTCCTTAACGTTAGCCCACAGCAGTTTCTGCACGTTATTCAATCCAAGGGATCTTAGATACATCTTAAGAATGTGTCCGTACTTGGAAATTTTGGATTTGGAACACATGTTCCTTCTTTCTTCAATGGGGATTCAACCTTTTGAACAATATCCTTCGTTGAGAAAGTTACAAAAACTGAACATCCGCATGGTTGGTGATTCCGATTCATTAGTTGTCGAAGAAGCCTTTAAGATAATTAATGCAGCCAAGGAAGTACATGAGTTGACTTTGGATATTCCTGCAGAGAAAACATTACTTGATGATTTACTATTGAAAGGATAATTTCCTTTCTTGAAGCGGTATGTCCTCTTGCCATGCTGATGCAACGCTTTGAGTGTAAAACCTATGCACTTAACTAAATCATTAAATTGATAGCTTTGATAATTAATGTATATCATGCCCTCATTTCTATTTTTATCATGTATTTGTAATTTGTCACAACCGTTCGTGTAAATGTATCTTTTGCTGCTGGAGTTATGCAGCTCTTGGCAAAAGAAAAGGAATATTTTTTTGTAATTTTGAAATAAACCGTTCTTCTAGTAGTTGATGTTTCCGAATTTCACTTTTGTCAGTATTCCTTCTCATTTTTTATTTTTGCTTATGCTTCCAACATAGTTTTAAGGTAGTGTAGGATACAAAATAGTGAAATACTTCTTTATGATTTAATGCTTCAGTTCTCAGGGTCTTTGTATTAAATTATTTTACGGTGTTTATTGACGGTACTAGTTAATGATCACTCAAACGTCTGTGTATTCTTTCTGCTAGAAACATATTTGGTGCACAGACCAAATTTTGTTACGTAAATTTTGTTACGTACGTGGTATGGAAATTTACACGAAACATTTCCCGATCTGGCGATAGGACCGTCAAGCAAAAATTAACTGAAATATCCGTAAACTCTTACATTACTTATGACTCTTAGCACTAGTTTCAAAAAGATATAATTCAAATAAAAGATGGTAGCATGGAATTTGTTGTGTATACGGTCGATTTCTCAATGCGCGGGGTTCAGAGGGGTAATATGTTGTTAACAAGAACGAACAGTTTGTCCACAGCAAAAGCCCTTATTGTTGCTTGAACACAAGGCATGGAGGTTCATTGGAACTTGAACACAATTCATTGAGGTTCATTGGATAGCATATTTATTAGAACACATTTCACAACAGTACCATAAACATTCAAAAACATTAAAACTGTTTCAAGACGGAGAAATTCAAGAATGGTGTAAATGACGACAAAAGAAAACCGAGTACACAAAATCAAAATCACCGGTACAACGTAAAACAAGAAAGATGAAACCGAATTTTTGTTTGTAATGAGCACGTCTTTTAAGTAATTTTTGACATGTAAAATATATTTCAAGGGAGATCATAAAAAAATGTATGTATTCATCACAAGAGAAAGTACACTTTCACCACCTACAGAAAATCTACGCATAGTTTAAAATGCGCAATGTGAGCGCTTGTTATGTATTACAAAAATCCACAAGTACACGCAAAATGTTCTACAAAAAGTCACTGGAATCTGGTGCTGAGAGAATTTTTTCTGTCACCCTTTAAGGAGCTGAGATATCGGGAAAAACGAATTAAACCTAATTGCCCCGTGGAAAGAACATCGTGTATTATTCTAGAAAGGAATTGTGCACTAAATACCTACTTTCGTGGCTACTTGTATCTGAAAGAAAGCTAATTTTTCAATTAGTTTGTGAGATGCGTAGATGTGCAAAAAACCTAGCTTATGCCCTTTGCTAGCAAACTCGTGCGTTAAGAAAATTTGAAATTATGTTCAGAATATTGCACACCAGAAATGCTCTCCGACAGAAAAGGTTTCTTCAAATCCGACTGTAAAAAGCAGATATATCGAAAAATTAATAAAATAGTATATGTATCTATCTCCCATAGATGAGGAATTGTGCATAACTTGAAAACGAAACTGTACTCCAAATATACACTGCCGGAAGGTGAAAATAGAACACCAAGAAGGAATTGGCGGACGATCATGAAATTTGCATATGTTAATGGTGTCTAGTTTATGTAGGTGTGATGTTAATTTCGGGACCAACCGGTGAGCGCGTATGCCCCAGCACGGCATAATATGTAAATTATCGTCGGTGGTATTTAAGGAGTATGGCGAAGTGAATGTAATCAGTCGTCGGCGTACGGACACGTGGGAAGACCCTGAAGAAGCTGCAATGCCTGGACATGGCAGACGTGTAGGATTTCAGCAGTTATCGGACTTTGAGGGAGGTCGTCTAGTCGGACTCCGCGAGGCCGGGTGATCGTATCATCGTATTGCGGAGCGAATTGGACGGGAAATATCGGTGGTGGTACGATAGTGGCGTAGATCGTCTGAGGAACATTCCCACACGGGAAGATGTGGAACCGAGAGTCACAGACGGACTGATGAGCGGACCGATGGACGCATAAGAAGAGCGGCGTTACAAAGCAGAACATTCAATGCGGTGCAAATCCGAGCTGCCGTTGCACCTGGGGTGACTGTGCGAACAATCTGCAACCGTCTACTGGGTGCTGGACAACGTGCACGTGTGCCTCTGGCATGCGTACCTCTGACTCCAGATCACCGTCAGGAACGGCTGCAGGGGTGTCGCCAACGTCTTTACTGAAGAACGCAATGGCGATCTGTCGTGTTCAGCGATGAAAGCAAATTCTGCTTGGGAGCCTCCAATGGCCGTATGCGTGTTCGCAGACGCACAGGGAAGCGTCTCCACCTTTCGTGTGTCTGCCAGCGACACACAGGGCCTACACCTGGTCTCCTGTTGTGGGGAGTGATCAGCTATCACTCCCGTACACAACTAGTGTTTGTACCTGGTACGTTAAACAGCATCTCCTACATGAACAACATCATTCAGCCCGTTGTTGTGCCATTTGTAAGGTCGGTCCATCGTGTTGTTTTCCATCAAGATAACGCACGCCCACGCACGGCACGTGCAACTCAACATGCACTTCAGGGTGTGAGACAACTTCCATGGCCTGCACGTTAACCGGATGTGTCCCCCATTGAGCACGTGTGGGATTTTATGGGACAACGACTTATCCGGTATCCACGGCCAGCCACGACCATCCCCGATTTACGCGTCCTGGTTGAGAATGTTTGGAACTCAATACCCCAAACTTACATCCAACATCTGTAAGACAGACTCCATTCCAGAATTGCACAGGATGACGCAGTTCATAGCGGTTCAACCTCGTACTAACCATGTTCCATGAAAATGTGTTTTTTCAGTTTACCAACTAATACAGCTGTATTTTGCCTTAATGTTTTGATCACGTTATCCTCTGTATTCCGTGTTTTTGCTGTATAAATTTCTTTGGTATCAGACGTCTCTTTCTTGTTCTTTTTTCACTTTCAGCCAGTGTATATAATGTATGACTACAAGACTTGTTGTGTTGAGACAGAATAAAAACAGCAACGTTTATCCCAATAAAACGTTTATTTTATATCTACTACAGTTTTGCAGAGCAAGCAATTTTTTCCGCATCATCATGACGAAAGATGATGTTGAGCCAAACGCTCTGCAAAACTATAGCCGATTTATAATAAACATTTCACTCTGTTAAACGTTGCTGTTTGTATTATACTCAAAACAGTCTTCGTTTTGAGTAAACTACAAACAGCAACTAGGAGTCCTCCCATTGAATTCTTCACGATGGTCGTTAACCCCCCAAACAAAAGCACAAAAGAAAAGTCAGTATCATCCAATCAGGACTCAACTGGGCGTTACAGAATGCAAAGTAAAAATCACACGTCTCTGCCGAAAGGAGTAGCCTCAATTCGACTAAAACTTAGTCAATCATACAAATTGAATGGAGGAAATTGTACTTAGCGAACAACTGATGATATACCCACACAAGTACACAGGATTCAGCGTATGAAGTAGAACAGATATCAACCATGACACCTAAAGGCTTTCAGGAAGGTTTTCCAAAGCCCATGATCTCTCCAATCGACGACAATTTCTGTCTCGCCTTTTATGTAACAGCAGACATAAGCATCTCGTACTTTGGAATAAATATAGATACGTTCTTAAATAAAATAGTATGCTGCGGTTAGAAGTTCTGAAAGTGATAGCAAATTCAGAAAGTATTGAGCGGACAGCTAGTCAGATAATACTGGACGGACAGATGTAGACAGCGTAGATAAAGTGATATCTCGTTGCCGTCTGTATAAAGGTGAGAATTAGACACGTGAGAAAGTCCAACGTACACAGACGTAAAGACTGATAATGAACGGCGTTTAGAGGTTGGAGCACTGAACGACGTGCCGACTCCTGCACCTTAGAGCTAAAATCTAGTTTGATCTGAATCAAGGAACGATGATTAAGAATTATGAAATTGTGGCATTTCCGCACCAAACAGCCAAGAAGCTCTTCAGAGCGAACATAACCTTCAAACAATAAGTCTTCAGCCGTTGAACGTTACGAGAAACTTGAAGGTGCGGATGACCCTAAAGCCAAGAAATCTTATCTCCAACAAAAGTATAACAGGGTCGGGCAACACACGTAAATCTTGGTCAAGATAGAGGAAAGGCCTTTGGGAGGTATTTATACTATATTTTGTCTAGAGGAAAAAGGTAGCCATTATTATTAGCAGTTCTCAACGTCAGATAAATAACTCGTTGTTTCGTTTATTGGCACAAAAATTCAAAAGGCCGAAAAGTGCAGAGTCCCACGTTTACAACAACAAGATACTAAAACGTAAGTTTAAAAAGTACGCCAGAAAAGGAAATCACAAAATACGGTTTAAATGTCTCACAAAGAATTGTCTACACAAAAGGAAAAATACAGATACAAACTCAAGGAGAAGACACAGAAGACATCATAATGTTCGATTAAAATGCAATCCACGGTTTTTGGGTTACATGTTAGAAGAGTAATATCAAAAAATCAGCACGTTTAAAAAAATCCAACTCAGACGACACAATCATGAAACATGCACAATAGTCAGAGGTCAGGAGCTACAGAAGAACGAGAGGAACATCTAACTCTCCATGATAAGACACGGAGATCAAAGATAAACACGCGAAAAACGTCATGTAACTGTCTGGTTTGAACTCATGATAATAAAAAAAATGCTAAGCAATAAATGGTCGACACTCAGACTGTACAAGGCGATAAAGGTTACCATCTGATACACAATTAAAGTCACTGCCAATAGAGACCATGATCAGCTTTAGAGATGTAAGATACTTTATGTAGGCTTCAATACTTGGAGAACAGCTAATGCGGCATTATCGTGCTGAAACGAACATGATATGAAGTCTGGTATTTCTTTCGAAACCTGAAACACATGTGAATAAGGGATCCATCACATTAAACTACAATTTGACACTCACCAATATTTGCTGTACAACGGATGTGGAGGGTAATTGCAACATTAGAACCTGTAGTAGATATAGCATGTTTATGATGAAACACATACGGACATGTGCACCGTATATGTAAAAGTGAACTGTGAGCAGTTCGTCTCTTGACACATTAAAACGCCTTTTACTCTGTTATTTGATGTTTTAAAAGTACGTTGATATTCGACGAGATCTTCAGAAGACATGCAGCCACAAGGTATGTCCGGTTGCTGAAGGAATTCAATTTCGAGTTCACGCAAATCAGTATACGATGTTTTCTGTTTAGTCAGGGGGCAAGACATACAAGATAGGTGTGTTGACTTCCCGACAGACACCGGCGTCAAAAGAAGGGACTCTTCTGTAGAAAGTGACGCTTTTTGGTGTTCGGAAGAAGAAGTAAGATGGTAATTAGATATCAATCATTCAGTTACCATTTCAGATGCTGGGTGTTTCCGGGCAGATAATTAAGCATCTAGGTCCATAGCATCGTCCTTGGAATCTGACTCTAAAACGTCAGTTGCAATCATTCCCTACAGGAATAGCGATCTAGTGAACGTTTCAGTTGCATCTTGTTGGTAAGAGGTAAGGGGCAGAGAATGTGGTAAAACAGCATATGATGACCGAGGCACCTTCATCTTGGAAGATTTTAAAGGTTTTGTTATTGTGAAACTTGAGTGATCAACTGCTGATAGAGGTAGTGGTGCGGAAAGAAGAATCTGTTCTCTTGGAGCAGGAACATAAACTGCAAGAGAATGTTTAGGTTGGGAAAGTGGAGTTGGCGGCTGTGAAGGCTTTTCCACAGTCTCCTCAGGGTAAGAAGCTGCTGATGCACGCTGACGTAAAAGGTGCGGAGATTCCGCACGCACATTTCTATCTCATTTATAACAGGAGCATGTGTCACCCACATGAACATATATTCCGTGATTCTAGTTAGAAGGTGTTAATCAGATGAGCGACGGCAGAGCATTAATAGTCACTTCATTAGGAAATGCAACCTGAACTACTAGTTAAAAGGTACAGATATGACCAAACCTTTCATTAGGAATAGTGAGCAACTTGATTCATCGGAAAACAAGACATTTTTAGATTGATCCGCAGTCTACGTTTTATGTTTCTGGTACCACTGTAGTTTTCGTTTCATATTTAACTGTGGCCGCCCCGGTGGCGCAGTGGTCTAAGGCGTTGGCCTCTGAGCATTCGTCCGTAAGGGGTCCGGGTTCGAATACCGGTCAGGCATGGATGTTGTGTTTATCTTACGGCACTGACTCTCTCCCTTCCCTGGAATCAGTGACCCTAAATTAGGGACGGGCGACTGCTTCATTAGGAAATGCAACCTGAACTACTCGTTAAAAGGTACAGATATGACCAAACCTTTCATTAGGAATAGTGAGCAACTTGATTCATCGGAAAACAAGACATTTTTAGATTGATCCGCACTCTACGTTTTATGTTTCTGGTACCACTGTAGTTTTCGTTTCATATTTAACTGTGGCCGCCCCGGTGGCGCAATGGTCTAAGGCGTTGGCCTCTGAGCATTCGTCCGTAAGGGGTCCGGGTTCGAATACCGGTCAGGCATGGATGTTGTGTTTATCTTACGGCACTGGCTCTCTCCCTTCCCTGGAATCAGTGACCCTAAATTAGTGACGGGCGACTGCTTCATTAGGAAATGCAACCTGAACTACTCGTTAAAAGGTACAGATATGACAAAACCTTTCATTAGGAAGAGCGAAGGCTTTTCCACAGTCTCCTCAGGGTGAGAAGTTGCTCACGGTGGTCGTTAAACCTCCAATCAAAAAAAAAAATAGTTAACTGTGACACCATAGGTTTTGCAATCGCAGCTCTGCCGTAAATATTGTGCTTTTGCAATTCCCTTCGCACGGCATGGGTCAACAATGCGTTTTGGAGATGTGCATTAAGCTCAGCAATAACTTTCGTCGCCGTTGTCTTCCTCTTCGCGGTCACCATCCTATTTAATGTCCTCCTGTATCTCGCAGGCAGTTTGGTTTTCTTTCCACACAGACGATGTCGCAGACGATGTTGTGCCGTGAAAATTGTATGCTGTCATGACCTTCGACACGGTACCTCCTGATACCCTAAATACCTGTGCCACTGTGGTTACCGATGCACCACACAGACGGGTTCCTACGATCTGCCCTCTTTGGACCTCCGACAGGTCACTCATTGTGCCTTCACCTCAAACGAAATGATGCAAACAGCAATTTACAATGCAATCACACAGACCCTTGAGAATATAAGCAACAATTTTTTACCAAAAAAAGTGTAGCTACATGTTCGGTTTACTCAAAAAGCAGCACATACCAAAGTCACTGTTTCCAGCGAGGTGTTTCTATTATCTTGAACAGCCCCTGTACACTCAGTAAAATATTTTTGAGATAGGTCGGGTGGACATCCGGTTAGGGCAACAAACCCGAACTGAACGCATGGGATAAAGAGATGGACAGCATTGCTTCCCAACACTGTGTCGCAGTCGAAGAACATGGGTGACGTGGTGGTCTGTGTGACTTTTTTTGATTGGAGGTTTAACGACCACCGTGAGCAATTCAGTGGGCTATAAGCATTTGCCCGTCCCTAATTTAGGGTCACTGGTTCCAGGGAAGGGATAGAGCCAGTGCCGTAAGACAAACACAACATCCATACCTTACCGGGATTCGAACTCGGACCCCGTTCGGAAGAATGATCAGAGGCCATCGCTTAGACCACTGCGCCACCGGGGCGGCTGAGTGATTTTGATCGTGGATGCATTGTTGGTGCAAGACATATGGGCCATTCTATTGCTGAAGTGGTAAGAACTGTGTGGTTCCTGAGGGCTACTCTATCAAAGGTGAACCGCGAGTATACTTTTGACGGACATACCCGTGTCCATGGACCAAGCAGTTGCAGACCATAAGACATATAGTCTGCAACTGCTTATGGGCCATTCTATCTCCGAAGCGGTAAGAACTCTAGGGTTCTTGGGCGATACTGTATCAAAGGTGTACCGCGAGTATACTGTTGACGAACATACCAGTATCCAGAGACCAAGCAGTGGCAGACCATACGATATATGGGTCATTCTAACGCCGAAGTGGTAAGAACTCTAGGGTTCCTGAGGGCTACTGCATCAAAGGTCTACAGCGAATATACTCTCGACGGACATAGCTGTGTCCAGAGATCAAGCAGAAGTTCCACACACCATAGGACATGGCAGTGTCCACACGCCATTGCTGACCAGTGTGGATGTGGAATATTGACGTTCGTATAGACGTACCGCTTGGCAACTGTGGCGCAAATCACATCCAGGATAATTATCAGAGGATCAAACAGCGTAGCAAGGGAACAGTACGACGTATGCAGCGCACCCGGGCCTACGGGAGAGGCGCCATACTCCTGTGCTATTTTTACTGCTTATCATCGGAAATTATGCTTCGTTTGGAGCCGGGAACATTAAATCTGGAGCACTGCAGAGTGGTGCTGCATCGTGTGACCAGATAAATCTCGTTTTCAGCTGTACAGAAGGGACAGGATTTATGATACCAAATTTGGTATGTCTGAATTGAAAACTGTAGATTTTACGAAAATTTTGTATATGGGGGGCTCTTACCCCTGGGTCTTGACCTGTTCCGAAAACCGTCTACCGTGTAAGTTAAAGTACCATGAGATAATGTACCAAATTTGGTGGTTCTAAAGTGGAAACTGTAAATTAAACGAAAATTTTGTCTGTGTGTGTGTGTGTGGGGGGGGGGGGGGGGATGGAGTCTGACCCCTGGGCCGTGACCCGTTCCAAAAACCATTTACCGTCTAATGTTTTTAGTGCCAAGGAAAAGCGTAACAATCCTATCCTGTCTAAGTGTCTAAACCTTATAAATTTGATCAGGGCGGGAGACTTTCGAAATCGTACGTTTTCCTGCATTCGTTTTGTATGTAACCAAAATTTGTAAACGCGACGAATTGGTCCTTGACAAATTGACGCTGGCAACGAATTGACGTGACACCCCGCTAACTCTTGCTTTGTAGTACGCCTTGGTTCCAAACTTCTTATGTTAGACCTCTAATTCATCCGATAGATGCTCTGTAGGATTAAGATCAGAGCTCTGTGCTGGCCAGTCCACACACGATAGGGAATTATCATCAAACTAGGCCGTAACAGTCGTTGCTTTATGGCTCGGTGAATTATCCTGCGGGTACCAACACGGCTCAGTTCCATAGTATTGCCACAGAGTTGGTTGGGCATAATTGCCCAAAATATCGAGGTAGGCGTGCTGGTTAACAGGTTTGTCCACGATAATCAATGGGCCGGGACCATACCACAAAAAACTCCTCCACACGAGTACACTGCGTGCTCCAAACTTGAACCTAGGAACAGCACAGTGTGGTAAATTGCATTTCACCGGCTACCGCCATACCCACACACGACCTTCAGACTGATGGATCGTGTATCTGGTTCGATCAGTCCATAGGACCCGTTTCCATTGATAGATCACTAGAAACGGTCCACGATAAATATTCTTTACACCATGTTGAATGACGGCTAGCATTCCGAGTGGAGATGAAAGGCTTATGAATATCTTCACGTCCACGGTAACCCATGGCATGAAGTTATCTGCGAAAGGTACGAGCACATACCGAGGTTCCAGCATTGTTCCTCACCTGTACACTGAGGTCTTGTGCAGTACTTCGTCGATTAGCTGTAACGACTCTCCTGAAGCTTCGACGTCCTCTATAACTGATTTTCTTCGGTCTGCTGGTAAGTTTTTCTACTTCAGGCACGCCATTTGTCTTCCACTTATTCAGTACATCCAAAACAGTTGACTTGGATACGTTTAAACGCCTCTCGGTTACCGTTATGGACAACCCATTAATATAACATTCAACAATATTTCCTTTTTCAAAGTCAGTTCTCTCCCGCCGCGATATTTTTACTCAACCTCACAGTGCGGTATGATCGCGCCCAGCTGTAGGCTTGTTTTCATACCATTTGCAGCTATACCGCGCATCTTAACAACGCAGCGGATCCACTTGCTTTTGAAGGGGTGTCCGGTGGCTTTGGTCATTATAATGTATTCTGAAGTCCTCACAGAGAACGCGTAGAATACATGTAGTGTAATACAACTAAACTGAAGCAAACTAAATCTAAGAGCAAGATGCATTATTTTCCATTAACTAGCAGCTGATATAAATCATGAGTGGTACCCTCTCAGTAGCTATTTAATAATTTGCACAATAATACAGAGAAACTCCTCCCGTCTCAAGGAATCGGATTATAGAAAACCTACTTCTGACAGACTAACTCATTCACAAAACTATTGTAATTTAATGCTTACCAGACAAATTCACAATTGAATTAATTAACAGAAAGCTTAAAGTTCAGATTATGTGACTCAGCTTTTCATCACTTCTAGGATTGCAGTTAGGGACTCTTCCGTCTCCAGGAATCGAATTATAGAAAACCAACTCCTGACACACTAACTCATTCACTAAACTAATTTAATGCTTAGCAGACAAAATCACAATCGAATTAATTAACAGAAAGCCTAGTGTTCAGGGTATGAGATTTAGCTTTTCATTACTCTTAGCATTTTAGCTTAAGGCAAAGCATTCACTTTACAAACTCGAATCCTCCATTCCTTTCGCTGCAAAGTTTTCCCTTCAGAAACCTGTTCATTCATTTCTTCAATGGTACATGTACTTGGAGTGCCACTTTTCCAAAACAAATAATCAATGCTGCCTAAATTTTAAACTTGCTTTCTTCTAGTTTGTACAAAAAAAATAAATTTTTTTACAACAAAAAAGTATTTTCACCCGGGGCGGCAGAAAGATGTTTACGGGAAATCTTTCTGCCACCCCGGTGGCGCAGTGTTCTAAGCGATGGACTCTGATCATTCGTCCGAAAAGGATCCGGGTTCGAATCCCGGGAAGGCATCGGTGTTGTGGTTGTCTTACGGCGCTGGTTCTCTTCCTTCCCTGGAACCATTGACGGTAAATTACGGACGGGCGACTGCTTATAGCCCATTGAGTTGCTCACGGTGGTCGTTAAATTTCCAATCCAAAAAACTGTATACCAAAGTTGTGTACTGTTGTTGTACACCCAAAAGAAAGTTTTGTACACCACCAGAAGTACTATTTTTTTATTCTCGTTTGTGCCTGTCCAACATGTACTTGCAGTGCCTCTATTAGAGAGCCGAAAAGTACCACTTCCGGGGATGCACAAAATTTTGTGTTGGGCGAGGAAACTAGTACAAATCTGTTGGAATGTTTATTTTTGGTTTTGGAAAATTGGCCCTCCAAGTACATGTACATTTTTCACAAGGCGGTTGGCCCTACGGTATCACGTCTTTTCCCTTCTGTCACCATTCGGTTGAATTGCACAAGAACGACTAACCTTTTTGAATGATCCAGTAATCGAAGACTGCTATCGAAGTTACTGAATATTCGCTTTCAAATTTCGTCTTCGATTGTTGATTTTTCTGTCCTTATCCGAGAATGCGGCCGCAGTGGCCTAGTGGTTAACTTTCGGGACTGCCGTAGGAAAGTCTCTGGATCGATCCAAGGCAAATACGAATGCTCGAGCCACTAAATATCCACCGTGATTCGGATGTGCACGTAAAGCCGTCAGTCCCAGGGTACTGGGCCCCTGGTTATACACAAAGGCTCTGCCTTCTTTCTTTGTACTTTGCTTCCGTGTGACTTTCCTCTCGGGCTCTCTAGTCCAGATCTCTCTCTTCTAAGGGTAGTCTAAAACCTGGGAACAGACACTTTCTTCTTAAAATACTCTACATAAAGCTCTCTTATTAGAGAATTTAGAGCTGCGGTAAACCAGTGATTAGCATACTCATGTGCCGTTGACTTGAAGACGGGTTCGATCAAAAACATTTGGAGCAACACATTTCTGCCAGCGGCTGTAGAGTTCGGCGAAACACTTCTGGAGCCCATTGTGTGCCATTTCCTTCAGTGCAAGAAGACATGTGCTTTTCATGTCTTCTGCGCTCGAAAACCACCGATCCTGAAGTCGACGTGTTAACTCAGGAAAGAGATGGTCATAGTGAGTGAGGTCAGGTCAGTACGGTGGGTGTGGGAGAACAATAGTTCTTCCTTTGCCGAGAAACCCACGAGCGATGAGTGACCTCAGTGCCTGTGCATTGTGATGCAACAGCACGCACGATTTACCGCCCCACAGTTCAGTCCTTTTTTTGCGGATCGGCTAACATATACATCGTATAATGTCCAGATTGAATTCGTTGTTGATAACGCGTCCTTCCGTGATAAATTCAAGATGAATATCCTGAATGTCCAAGAAGAACAGTAGTATGATTTCTTGCGATTTCTGCGGAATTACTGCTTGCGTGTGGACGATTTCGATTTCCACTTAGCTCACGCACGTTTAGTCTGAGGGTCGGAGAAGAAGCACCATTTTTCATTCCTCGTTATGATTTTCTAAAAAAATGTGGGTCTTGGTCGGCGGCGGTTACGAGATCCCCCGCCATTATAATCTGTTTAGCCAACTGATCTTCAGTTTACATGTGTGGGACAATGTGTCGACAGATCTGCTGAATCTTCAGATCATCCTTTGACACGTGGTCTCCGATATCCCATCACCCTCTGCTATTTGATTAATCGTCTGTTGTCTTTTAGCGGAACGATGGCCGCAAACGTCGAAATGTTTAAAATCCGTGAGAGCTCTTACTGGCCAGCCGCTTCGTTCGTCATCTGGTCTGAAGCGTCGATGTCAATTGAATGTTTGTTACCGCGACGGGATATTTTTGTCATGAACTTGCTTCAACATATCGTAAGTTTCTATTGTACTTCTGCCCAAACCAACGCAAAACTTAAGGTTAACGCACTGCTCAAGAAACTGGTTTTCGTCAATTGCCAAACACTTCGTTGTTGTTTACGTAGATGGCCGAAATCAATTTCCCTGTGAGGGGAATAATATCGTAACGTACTCCAGTAATCACCGTACGTATGAGATACACATGCTTTGCTGTGTAGGCGCAGACCGGGAACTTTTGGATTATTCTTACACTTGGATGTTTTCCAACATTTCTGTATCTCAGACAACATAACAAACTGGAAGAGGGCTTGAAGGCCACATGGAAAAGAAAAGTACAAATTAATGTATTTGTTGCGAATATCGATTATTTGAGAGAGATGTTGAATCCCGAAAGTTAACTTTCGAAAGAACAAACGATGTAGTTAACATGTTATCTACGTTACAAAGAATATTTTGATACATGCCCGATACGCTTGTATTTTTCAGCAGTCTTAAAAAATTTCCCTGTGCGTGTGAGTGTGTGGTTTTGTTTCTCCACTTCGAAGATGCATTTTTTCAATTTTAAAATTTCCTTTATGAGTGTCGTCTCGCAGGCCGCTAAAAGTTCCTCTGCGCTTTGAACAAACCTGCAGTAGAGGAAGAACTGCCTTAGCAGCAATAAACTGCGGAGAAGGCGTGGTGAAAGTATAAAATTGGTTGGCCTAGGCCGGGCTCCTAAAGTTCAGCCGCTCGCCGGGATTTCAAATTTGAGTTCCGTGCAGGCTTCTAGCAAAAATGTCTGATCGGTTTTTGCCAAAACCTCTGTTCAAAAAGTAAAAAATTAAGAAAGGTTAGATCGTCTTATGCTTTTTAGTTTGAGGAACGCTTTACCTGTTTCCGTAAGTTTTCTGTAGCTCATAATTCTGGCACTAGGCGGTGTAAGGGTAGCACCTGTTTGCACCTGTGACTCCGCTTCTAAAAATCGAAATCTGTATGCCATTCGCATTGTGGACAACAATAAAGATCTGAATTATTACCTACTTGAAATAATAAAGTTTTTCCGCTAGGAGGCAGAAACTTGAAAACCTTGTGCGCACCTTTAGGGCTTTCAGGAAACGTATTAAAAGAATTATTTTTACTGAAAGGTTTTCCTATGAAGAGTACTTTTCGTTGATTTTTATTTTTTCGTTAATCACAATACTTCCGTTAGGGGGCGTAAAGTTACATTACTTTATTTTTCGGTTGAAAAGCATAGTTAAGGATAAACTACCTTATCTTTAGAATAAGTGTCTATGGTGATCACAACACGATAGAAAAATTTAGATGTTGAAAATAAAACCATTGGGGGAAAATGAATAAAATCAACCCAAAGCACTAAGAAGGAATCACTCAATCCAGATTAAAACTAGTATGTTCAATGTACATGTATAGGAAAGGAAATGTTTGCAATTCAAAAGCAGATGGGCCATTCGTTCGAGTAAAACAGCAACACCGATGGGGAAAAATCCGTTGGCTGTACCGACACCTCTGGCTCGGATTCAAGCGGTTACCCAGCGTGCCACAGACCCATAATTTCAAGGATGATGTCGTGAAGTGTATGAACCTGATGGTATCCTAACAGCGAGCCAGTTGTTTGACGTACCGTTATGGGCGTAGGTGTCGTCCCATCATCTCCCAATTATTATCGATCTGTGAGCAGTCGGGCAATAAGACTGGCCATTGAACGGTATCGACATTGCGGATACAGCGTAATACATAGCACCGTGTGTGGCCAGGCATTATTCTGTGAGAAAAATTGCTCGATGCTGCTGCGACAGGAATGGCTACACAACAGGTTGTATAATGTCGTCGACGTACAGTTGAGCCCTCAGTGTGGTACAAAGAACCCTGAAGGGTGTCCAGCTATCGTAGGAAATGGCAACCCAGACTATAACTCCCGTAGAATGTGGTTGACGCACAGTTGAGCCTTCAGTGTGGTACGAAGAACTCAGAAGGTGATCCAGCCATCATAGGAAATGGCACCTCAGTCAGTAACTCCCGTAGAACGTATTCAACGAACAGTGAAGCACTCAGTCTGGTACGAAAAGTTCCGAAGGGAGTCCAGCTATCGTAGGAAATATCACCCCAGGCAGTAACTCCCGTAAAATGTGGTCGACGCACAGTTGAGCCTTCAGTGTGGTACGAAGAACTCAGAAGGTGATCCAGCCATCATAGGAAATGGCACCCCAGGCAGTAACTCTCGTAGAATGTATTCAACGTACACTTGAGCCCTCAGTGTGGTACGAAGAACTCCGAAGGGTGTCCAGCTATCGTAGGAAATATCACCCCAGGCAGTAACTCCCGTAGAATGTGGTTGACGCACATTTGAGCCTTCAGTGTGGTACGAAGAACTCAGAAGGTGATCCAGCCATCATAGGAAATGGCACCCCAGGCAGTAACTCTCGCAGAATGTATTCAATGTACACTTGAGCCCTCAGTGTGGTACGAAGAACTCCGAAGGGTGTCCAGCTATTGTAGGAAATGACAGCCCAGGCAGTAATTCCCTGTGTGGGAGCCGTGTGCCTTTCAACAATAATGGCAGGATCAGTGCGCTAGCCGACTTCTCTTTAGACACGTATGCTCTGATTTTGAGCGCGAAGTGCAAACCGTGATTCATCGGTAAAGACAACACGATGCCACTGGGTAATATTCCATCAAAAACACAAGTATTGGGAAACTGCCGACCGCCAGCTGGCAATGATGGGTTACAATGGATGAAATTGGCCGCTTACGGTAAGGAAGTGATCCTTTAGCGCAAGCGCCATCAGTTGACAACTGTGGATGGCCCTGATGCATTGTTGGGAATCACAGGCCTCCAAGCAAGCGCCACGAATTACCCGTTAGTGGCAACCGAAGCACCCCGTAACACGAGGTGGAAGCCGCAACCTGGCTCTTGCTCAGAAGCAACACGTGCAAAGTTGAAGTCGACGCCATCATGTTATTTTAGCGGATGTTAAGAAAAGAGCCGTATGTAGAGAGACGAATTAATTAATTAATTTTCTAACGATATGCCTCGTTGACGCAAATTACCGTTGGAGGAAATTTATATAAATAATTAATGAACTGTAAGAAGTAGGCAGTTGCTCTCTCATGTATTTGTAGGAACTAATTTACTTCACTAACACACGAAGAATCGAGAATACAGACAGTTATGAGACACACCCACTCCATTCCCATGAAAAATTAAAAAAAATATATCCGAAAACTTAGTAAATGTATCGTATAATCTTTCGCTAGCATGCAATAAACCTCTTTAACCAAAAGTCCAGGAAAGACAAAAAAAATAATTTTGTGGGGAAAGAAAATAAGAATTATACGCGTACAAAACAGGTATTTCTGAAACAAAAACCGCTATAAATACATTATAAAATAATCAGATATTTGAAAAAACAAAGCAACCATATGCAAATATACACTGACGGAAAAAAATCCCAACACCGAGAAGGGGTCGTGTTAGATAAACGACAGTTGGTAGGCGGGGAGGGTACATCTGTAAGATGACATCTATGCAAATTTCGCGATCGACGCATACGTGTGGCGCTAGTAGCGCACCTCGGAACATGCAAAGCAGATTTGCTGTAAACACGCGCTGTAACGTTCGTGAGCGTTAGTTATCGTTGAGATTCGACGTAGGGTGTTGATGTTAGTCAAGAATGCCTTTAAGAAGACGAAGAAGCCATTATCCACAGCTCACGGAGTTTGAACGAAGTCGTGTAATAGGGCTACGAGAAGGTGGATTTTCTTTCCGCAATTTTGCAGAACAACTTGGCACGAATGTAGCCACTGTGCATGATTGTTGGCAGCGGTGGTCAAGGGAAGGTACTGCCTCAAGAAGACCGGGTTCTGGCAGGCCACGTGGCACTACTGAGAGGGAAGACCTCCGTGTACGGCGTTGGCCGTGGCGCGTCGTACCGCGTCTGCAATTCGAGCTGCAGTTGCCACCACAGTGAAACAACGAACTGTTACAAATCGGTTACTTGAAGGACAGCTCCGAGCCACACGACCTGTAGCGTGCATTCCACTTAATCCAAACCACTGCCGTTTGTGACATCAGTAGTATCAAGCTAGAGCTCATTGGAGGATGGAGTGGAGATCTGTTGTGTTTTCTGATGAAAGCCGGTTCTGCCTGGGTGCCAGTGACGGCCGAGTGTTGGTTAGAAGGAGGCCAGGTGAGCGCCTGCAACCAACCTGTCTGCGGCCGAGACACACTGGAACTACACCTGGAGTTATCGTCAGGGGAGCAATTTCCTCTGACAGCAGGAGCACTCTCGTGGTTATTCCACGCATCCTGACGATACAGTTGTACGTCGGTCTGGTGATTCAACCTGTTGTGCTGGCATTCATGAACAGCATTCCAGGGGTGCTTTCCAACAGGATAACGCTTGCCCGCATATCGCTGTTGTAACCCAACATGCTCTACAGAGTGTCGACATTTTGACGTGGCCTGCTAGCTCACCAGATCTTTCACCTATCGAGCACGTATGGGACATCATTGGACGACAACTCCAGCGTCACCCCCAACCAGAATTAACCGTACCTGTATTGACCGACCAAGTGCAACATGCATGGAACTCCATCCCACAAACTGACATCCAGCACCTGTGCGACACAACGCATGAACGTTTGTGTGCTTGCATTCAACATTCTGGCGGATACACCGGTTATTAATGTACCAGCATTTCACATTTAAAATGGCTCTTCTCGCGCTTACAATAAGCTGTGATCTTGAAACCTTAATCGATTAAATATGTTACCTTTACAAATGTATTGCCGCCATTTCATTCTTCTACAACTATTTTTTCGTGGTGTTGGGATTTTTTTCCGTCAGTGTATATTCCATGGGTTTAATACACAAGACTGGAGGAATTAGCTGCTAAAAATATAACCGGAAGCAAAATAAAATATCTTTCGTATTTAGAACAACGTAGTTTCAGGTTGTAGAGAAAAACCTACGATGTTAAAAATGTAACAGAATCTGACATAAACGGGTAAATTCATTAATTAATCAATCGCCTTTCAAGACCACAAGGACAGCACAAAACTTTGGAAAACGTCTTTAATTTGGTACACTCGTTTAATATGAGTGAAGTTGCGTCATGGTAAATAAAAAACCGTTACTTTGAAAAAATGTATGAATCATATAAAATAGACACTCATGAAAAATATCTTGCAGTATTGTAAAATTAAAAAGAAAACACTACGTTTCACATCGCACAAAGGAGAAGCTGACTTCAAGCAAACGCTCGCAAGTAACAAAGTGTAGTGGTTAAAGTGTCCGCGCTGCAACCAAGCCGTCGTGACTTCGACGCTATCCTGACACATTGGACGCTTTTCCTGACTTTTTGAGTAAATTTCCCCATCGCCGTGACGGCATTCGGATAAGTTTCGTAAGGGCAATTGAATGGGAGTTGTATGAGGATTTTTTATGGAAACTGCTGGCTGATTGGCTGAGAAGATTCGGCAAGCCATCAATTACGTCACGTGATTTCCGGCTACTACTGCCGGGAAACTAGTGAACTAAATTAGGCAAGCTATCATATATGGCACGTACTTGCAGGTCCCTTTAAGGGACGCTTGTGGCAGAAACCGCATGTGATGGATAACTGATGGGCCTCTTGTAGCGTATGACAATTGATGAAGGTGCCAGCTGACGGCCCGCAGCTCGGCCGAACTGCTGTCCCTGTGGTGACCGCTAGGACGTTTTATTTACCTCTTGGGAGAGGTATCATGGTGCTGGGGCACTTCTGGCTGCCGGCGCTGGCTTTAATGCTGGCCCAGCAAAATTGCTTTTGCTGGGATCCCAGTTTGATCGCGCTTGTCACCACTGAAACCTGAGCAGTGAGAATCATTGGCCAGGTTGCAGTGGTGTCACCCGGGCCATCGATGCTTCCTGGCAAGTGGAAGGCAGCCGCGTAGACCCATCGAATGTAGTCTCGGTGCCGCAAGTCGTCTGGCAACGTTTCGGATGGACATCTCGTACCTGTAGACTGCGCAACATGAGCATGGATGGTTAAGAGCTACGAATTTGGTTGTGTTTGTGCGGTTTTCACATTCGCTCGATCCTCGCATTTTGTCTTTGCCCTCGGCTTTTATCACTGCCCAAGTGCCTCTGGGATGTGACCTCCTCGACTGATTAGCGCTAACATCGCTTGATGGCCGTGTCTCTCCGACACAAATGTCGAACGATTCCCCAGCCTTAGCTCTGGTTATCTCCGTTGTAATCATTCTTCCATTCTCCTATAACGGTATGTTAGATTACAACTTTAGAATCCTAAGTTTCTTTGTTCTTTAAAGATAGAGAAACATAATTCTTTTTACATGCATTTACAGCGTCAAGATTCCAACCGGCATTGCGTAATGGAATTATTGTTAGCTTTATGGTGAAAATAAAAAAAAAATAATTGTATTGTTTGATTTTGAGAAATAGTGCTTTCGTCTGGTTCTGAATCCAATAGAAGTCACATTTCATTTATATCATTTTCTGGAAGGAGAGTTTCTGAATTGTAGGTGTGCGGGAGGAAGTCTGTATATTCTGTTGTTCATCTGGTCTTAATAATTCACGAAAGCAACAATTAGGAGGTTTCACTAAAGAAATTGGTATTTCTATTGATATTTTGCTAGCTCACATGGATCAACTACTCGATTCCTTTCTTTTTTCCGAAACAATTTTAATCCTGAATGTTCATCAGTTAGGGTAATTTATTATCTCATCAAATATGACTAAAATAGACATATTTTAGGTTACCTTTGTAAAATTTTGGGATTAGTGGCACTTCAAAGAAGCTTTCTAAGGAACATATTAGAGGGAGGGAAAAAATATATCGACGGCTGATTGGTCACGAGAAACAGCAAAATATTTATACTTTTGTTTCCAATTATTGTAAATCTAAAGTTCCTCGAAAACGTCGCTAAAATCGACGTGCATTTTGAGGTAGCTGTTAGCCACACTGAAAATCATTTTCACCGCTAATGCAACCCCAACAAAACAAAGAACCCGGGGTTTTTTTTAATGATCAAACGTAGATGATTGTAGGATAGGATTGTCTGATCCCAGGCCTGAGACAACCCTTAGAAATAGGAAGCTAGGAGATTTGGGCTACAGCGCCCGATAGGAAAGTGACACGGAAGCGAAGTAGAAAGAGGAGGAAGACGCCCTTATTTATTACCGAGGGCAAGCACCCGTTGTCCGACGGCTTAACTTGCCCATCCGACGCACGGCGGATATTTAGTGGATCGAACCTGAGGTCGTTTCTGTGGCAGTCACGAAAGTTGCCTACTAGGCCACCCGCGGCATTAAGGAATCCGTGTTGTTCTAGCATTGAATATATAGCATTTGCAGCCCTTGGCAGGAACCTAATATTTCGGTTGGCAAAATACCTCCCTGCATTTAATTTCCCTAGTAAAAACATCCATTCAAAATAAGTTGATAAATAAAGGGTGCGAGATAGTTTGGCTAAATTAATATTTTAGTAGTAAGCCATTTGTCAAGTATGCAGAAAATAGTACTACATGAAAATCCTTTGATCTTATCTCCGTAAACTACGGGCTATGGCCTGTGATCCGATTAATGGCAGTATTTAGCTTTAAAGGGATCTGATTGGCTGGGCGTTAATCCCCTAATTTCCGCACCTTTAGCAAACTGCTGGGAACACATCTAGCCATTTTCTCAGGGCCTTTATCTTGTTCTTTGTTTTGTGAAAAGGTGCGTTGAGTGAACAGTGCAAAATACGGAAGACATTGCAGATTTTTAACGGATATCTAGAAGTATCGTTAACTAGCAGTGAACGCAAGAACAACTAGTAAGTTTTCCTTCCTTAATTTAATTTTATAATAGATTTTTATTTTATTACTTTTTAATATGATTTGCCCAAGTAGTTTAAAAAGATTATTTTTGCTTATGAACCGAATTTCTGTCTTCGTTTTGAACGGAATAGTGAAGTTAAAATTTTTTCAAAGGCTATTAGTTTCTGTATGAAAAAGAAGATACGTTAACATGAAATTGACACCTTCTTCCGAGAAACATTTAACCAAATGAACAATTCGCAAAGTAAGAGTGTTGATAAATTCATTGTTGTATGAAAAACATAATTTGATGCGTTTTGTCTTACGCGAGTCTACAGTTGGGATGACTGGAAGTTAATGAGTTGCTGTAAAATTATAAAATCAAGTCATATCTTGAGCAAAGCGACTCCGAAATGTCGACCATAATTTGGTCTGAAAAATAATTAATTCCTTGAATTTCAGTAATGAGATAACAACTATCCACTTCAGTTTTTTCGACAAACCAAAATTTTCACTTCACTTTTGCTGAAGTGAAATTTATCACATGCAAAGTGTTTTAGCAATTAAAGCAGGGTATGCGGACACAAGAATTTCGTTTAATAATCTCGAATTTTTTCTTGTGCAAAATATGTAACTCCTCTGGGTGAGATGCTGTTTAGTGTTTCTTCTTACTTTTTCATTTTTACTCACGATTTGAACATTAATGCATATGCGTGCAGAGCTTATCATTATAGTTTCTGCTTTGAAATGCGTTTATAACGAGAAAATTATTGTGAGCTCAGAGAACTTTCCTTTTTTTATTTAGAACTTCATTTAAAATTATTACATTTAACAAACGTACTTAGCGCAGTTTTTAACTAAACATGTGTATCTAAAGTGAAATATCTTACTTTTAAACTTCTGGAAATTAGAAATTGTCAAAACTTATGGAAACATGTGTAATTTGTTTTGTCATTGATCAGTTTATTATTGCAATGTAAAATGATATACATGCACTAACTAAAGGGTGCGACTTGGCCCAACTAAGTAATCTACTAAGTTTTGTATCAGAAAATTAATTTAAAATTTTCCCTCTACGTATTTCTTGTTTTCCCACTAAAATTATTCTTAGAAGTATTGTATTGAAAATAAAGTGATAAAAAATTTCTACCTCCAGTATGCAACAAGTCTGCCAGCACTTCAAATTGAGATTGTGGTGCAAAGGCCATATGTAGGCCCACAAAATTTGTAGGAATACTGTAGAAACGGTAGTCCCCGGCTTAAAGACAAGGAATTTGAGAGTTTGAAAAAAATACACCTCTGCTGCCTCCCTCCATGTCACAGACCCATCTGGACTACTTTCAGTCAGTAGGGTTGGTGCAGCACTAAATTTTCAGCCGTGACAATTCGTTTTTAAGAGATAAATATGTATTTGTGCTTCTTGATAAATTTTCAGTAAACTGCTTTATGATAATCCCATACCGTTTTTGAAACTTTAACAGCCATTTCAACAGAGACACTTATGGGATAATTTTCCGACATGCAGATATTGAAAAAAATATGTAGAATTTGAAGATCGTCTAACTTTGACATCTGGAACATATATTGTGTAATTCAAAAGTTTTGGTGAAAAAGTAAAATGTGATTTAAAATATTTATGGGTCGGAGATACTTGCGGTTTGAAAATTAATATTCACCGAGGTACAAGATTTTTCTATGGCATCAAGAAAAAAAGTTAAAAGTCTCGACAATAGAGGGCGCTGCTGCAAAGAAAACGAGAGGTGAGAATTGTGAAATGAGATCTACGTTAAAATAGTGAAACCTAATATTTCATCATGATCTTCAGATACAAGTGTTCAATGTGTTCGCAACTACATTTCAGTACTGCGTGCATATTACGCTTGATACAGCATTGAACAACATGTCAACGGGAATGGCTGATACTTCCAGCCGTATAGCGTCTTTCAGCGATGGTAAGGTCTGGGACATGGGATTTCATGTAGCCACACAACCAGAAATCAGCGGTCGTGAGATCTAGGAGGCCATTGATGTGCACTATGCCTGCTCAATAGATAATCGGCGCTAAACGTGCACGCCTGATTTCATGTTGTATGCAAATTATTAGCTTAATAAAACCGTGTGGTTTTACAATCAGAATGGAAGCACGAATCTTTATTATTTTCACACATTGAAAATGTGAATTCTTTGCTTCGTAATGGTTTTGGTGTCTCATGCTAACGTTGATTTTTGCGAGTAATGTGCAAATGTCGCTTATGTGGCATTCCCTGCAGCAGCGCCGTCTATTGTCAAGATTTTGAACATGTTTTCCTTGATGCCATACAAAATCCATTACCTCGTTGAATATTAATCTGCAAACCACATTTCTCTCTGAACCATAGATTTTTTTAATACAATTTTACTTCTACACAATATTTTCTAATGACGCGGTATATATAAATTTATTGCTTTAAGTGTAAAAAACGGAATTAATTATGCCAGAATTAAAAATATCGAAACAGAAATTTTTCTGGTATTCAAATACAATTTGCATTTCAATAGTATTCTAAAATTATATACATAAAACCGAAGTAAGTGAGCTTGCAATTTTTGTTTTTGTATTGCTCTCCATATTAAGTGAATAGCTCCCTTACACGATTGCACAAAAATTAGTTTCCCGTAAAATATTATAGCAAACAATCCATACATTTTAAAATTCATTTTCAGGAAAGAGGTTTCTTCGAAAAAGGATTTTAGCAACACAAAATTATCTTCCCAACAAACATTAAGAAATCAACGGAATAATAATGGAGGGAAAGAATTGTTTGTCCACTGCGAAATGAAACGTGCTTATCTAAAGGAATGTTAAGATATCATTCAGCAGAAGAGCACGTGCAACTAAAAAGTTTAATATTTGGATTGTTTGTTCAGTTAGAATTGAAGGGTACTCATAGTAGAAGTAAATGAAGTTTAAAATTCTTTGCAAACAGTAGCCCGCCGAAAAATGCAAATTTCCATTTCCGTGTTATTTAGAAATCAGCTAGCCCAGGTGGAACACTGATTGCAATCTCTTACGCGAATATGCCCTTAACAACGATCGCGCTGAGAACGTTTAAGCCTCTGGATGAGTAATCCCATAGAACGATCCCACGTCGTTTCCATCACCAAAAGAAGAAAGCGACCCCTCTCAGCTCAGTTATACGTCCTCTCTCAAACTTGCACAACTGCTCTCGATGGGCACGACTCTCACATCAAGGCATCGTCCCCGTCCGTGTAGGTTAAAGCAACTTTAATCCAGGATCAAAATTATTCTTGCGTACGAGATTTTCTCCCTCCTGGACATGGATGCGTGGTTCCCATTCGCTGTGGCAGGGAACTATTTAATCACTGATTTTTATTTCTAATTATTTGGGTACTCGGGCCCCTTGATGATGAGTTTCCATCAGTAACGAACAACTTTCTCGTAGCGTTTTTTTCCAAATAGTACTTCAGTGAAATTATTCAGGGCAGGAAATGAAATTTATAACATCAGGACAGCTGGGGAAACGATGGCCCAGAAGGTGATCCATTTTTATGTTAAACATGGGAGCGCAGATTTCATTTTAATGGCATCTATTTTGGTATTTAGGAGACGTTGGTCTACAAAATCAAAAATCCAGTGGATGCCGGCTGCAAGAAGAAAGCTAGTATTTTTTCAGTTTTGTGTGTAACACACACAGGCGCGCAAGAACGTTACCGATATTGCCGTAATACAAATGAAAATCCGAAAAATTGAAACGTTCACAATGTCGTTTTAAGCATGTTCTCTGAAAGGTAACTGCATGCTGGTATATTCTAATTGTTCGTCTTAGTCGTCCAATTTTAGTAGAAGTAGTTGAATTCTAGTAGACGTAGTTTACTATAATTTTTTTCGGTTTTCCGGTGCTGAAGTACAGGCCGTTTTGTTGACAGGGCCTTACAAAGGTTACTACTTTAAAAGATTCTTTACTCATCTTTAATGAAAATAACACTTTCCATACTCCTTTTTTCACAGACTCTTTCCAAAAATTCTACATTGTTAACATTTGTAATTTTTACGATGGCAGCGCGTGCGTCTACAATCCTTCGTTGTTGCATTCCCTTGCAGCGCCAACAGTCCAACTAAGGAAGCGTTGTGGAATTATTGTTAGCTTTATGGTCAAATAAAAAAATTATTGTGAAAATAAGAAAAATATCAAAAATAATTGTATCGTCTGAGTTGAGTAGGACTGATTTCAAATTGAAGTCATTCTGGTGAACAATAATTCGACTCTAGCGGCATTGGACCTGTGAACGTTAATAATGAACATCCGGGATGTTAAAAAAAACATGCAACGTGACCATTCTTGACTGAAAGCGACGAGTTTGCTTTTTAAGGAATATTGCTTTCCCGGGTCTGGATTCTAAATTCAATATCCCGCATTATTCTTGTATTTATTTTTTGAATGCCTTCCTCATCTTTTTGTGGAAGTAGTATTTCTAAATCGAGGTGGGAGGAAGGTAGTCATGTATCGACTGGTGCTATTAAACTACGAAAGAAAAGATTAGGAAATTTTACTTTGGTGATAGCTATTTCTATTCGTATTTTGCTAGGTCTTGTGGATCAACTGCTCACTCATTCTTTCCTTTTCTTTTTTTCCACAACAATGTTTTCATTCTAAACGCTCATCAGTTTTTGTAACTTATTCTTTCATCGAAACTCACTGAAATAGTCAGAGTTTAAGTTACCGTTCTGCAATTTTTGCGTTACCAACATATTAAAGCAGCTTTCCTAGCAGCAAATACAGAGGGAGGGAGAAAAAAAATTGACGGCTGATTGTTCAAAAGAAACAGCAAAATTCTGACACTTAAGTTTCAAATTATTGTAATTTTTAAATTCCGCGGAAACGCCGGTAAGATCGATGAACTTTTCCACTAGCTGTTTAGCCACAGTGGAAAATGCTTTTGTTCCCTAAAGCAAACACAACAAATATAAATTAAGAATCCGTGTTTCTCTAATATTGAATATTACTTTTCCTTTCCCGTTTGGGAGTTAGACAATCGACACTGTGAAAATTTTAAAATACGTTTTTAAAAAGTAGGAACCCCATGAAATTTGACAATTAATTTTTTTTAAATCCTATCTTTAATTGTTATTCAACAGACATGATCTCCGCCTAATCATTACGGTATTTTTAACTAAAGCCAGTCAGAAAAACGATATTTCATTCTTATTCTTTTATAATACGCTTCTGTGCATATTTTGTTTGTTAATTTTTTAATAGGGGTAAAGGGAGCAGCTTACATATCTTAAGCAGTCGTCTTACCTCTTGGTAAGGCCATTCGTATAAAGGAAGAAAAGCTAGTACCGTAGGGCAAACCCAAAATCCATACTTCATCGTGTTTCGAACCCTGACCTAAACCGAACTATTATTTTAAGTATCACATACCAGGACTTGGACCACGGCGCCACCGGAAAGCGGTAATTTTGTACATGTGATGGTGAAAATAAATTAAAATCCAGGGATGTGTCCCAAAAATGTACATTTTGATATCTGTTAAGCGCGTTTGTCGAGTTCCCTGTCTTATGTTTGAAGGGTGGGGGTAGTAGTGTCAAACGATATTACTTTCGAAAGCATTTGCAGCTCTTGGCAGGAACTTTAACACCCACTTCCCCCCAAGTAAAACTTCCATTCAAAGCAAGTAGATAAATAACGGTTGGGAGACACTTTGGTTAAATTAATATTTTCATTATAAACCACTTGTCACAAGTGCAGAATACAATGCTACATGAAAATCCTTTAATCCTTTATCCCCAATAAATACTGGTGAACAACACCTGCCAAAACAAATGTCCAGATATGTATTTCTGATAGTGACCTTTCTCCCCTTCCCGGACTTTGTAGTTTTTTCGGAGACCTGTGTTTCGATTAAAGGAGGTATTAAGATTTAATGTGACCTAATTGGAAGAGCGTTAATCCCCTAATTTCCGGACCTTTATAAAACACCTGGGAACACATTTCGCCATATTCTGAGTGGTGCCATTTTCTTGTTCTTTGCTTTGTGAACAGTGCTTTGAGCGAATAACACAAAAGACGTCGCAGACTTTTACGAAATTCCAGGAGTATTTTCCGCTTGCAGTGATTACCAGAATAAGTAGTAAGTTTTTCTTAATTTAATTTTACGATAGATATGTATTTGAATACTTGTGTAATATGATTTGCTCAAGAAATGTAAATACATAACTTTTGGTTATTAACAGAATTTCCCTCTTGTTTCTGAACGGTATTGACGAAGTTCAATATTCTTTTAACGGCTATTATTTTCTATATTAAAACGAAATTGACGAAGTATTATTTCGGGAAATATTTAACTAAATCAGTATGTTGCAAAGTTAGAGTTCTGATAAAATTTCATAGTTGTAAGAAAAACATAATTTTCTGCTTTTAGTTTTACATGAGTTTACAGTTGGGATGACCAGAAGTGAGCGAGTTGATGTAGAATTATAAGGTCAAATCATATCTTGAAGACTGCAATTGCAAAAAGTCGACCATAATTTGTTCGGGAAAATATAAATTCCTAGAATTTCAGTAACGAGGTAACAATTATCCATTTCTTTGTATTTTTGGGGAAAAATTGTCAAGTTTCGTATTTTTCCTCCATTGGAATAAGTTCCGATTATGTGTTCATAGCAGTTCATAGAATAAGAATACATATATTTGGAACATGTTAGTGTATCACTAAACTAAGCATGAATGTTTTTTGACTGAGGAATTCCAAACATAGGAAAACATTTCATCCCACCATGATGGTTATTGGTAGAACTGTGGAAACCGTTGCTTTCTTCCCTTCGCGTGTTCTGTGGGTTTTTCCGGAGATTTGCAAGTAGTCCCACCCTGGAAAGTAAAGTTTAATTTGAAGCTATGTTAAGGAATAAGTACAGATTTATTTTAGCACGTGTTGATAATCTTTGCAAAATATGCCAAGTAATAATGACATACATTTTTCTATAGTTAAAAAGCGTTCTTTTAGAAAATGAGGAACTGTTAAAAATTAATTGGTAATGTTTAAAAAACCTGGAGTTTGTTTAAAAAAGTGAAACTTTGGATTCGTGAATTAGAACCAAAAACATTAAGGCAAACACAATAATGTACGCAGAGCAGTAAGCACAAAAAGAGCTACTGCATTCCCAGATTAGGTGTAGATAATATAATGTATATATTTAGTCTGTGGGAAAAGAATTTTTGTTGTTTATCTAAGCGAAGGGAGTCGGGAAGGATGTAGAAGAATTTAAATGGTAAATTTGGATTGATTATGAACCCGTAATGAATTTCCAAAAAATGTTATAAATTTAACATTTTGAACAGAAATGCTAGACTATAGCTACATTGTTCTTCGCAAAGTAACAGAATCTTGGGAGTATAAGCGGAAGTATTTTTTTCCAGAAATTAAACCACCAATAAAATGCGCAGCTGTTGAAATGGGACACAAAGGGGCTTTTGTTGGAACAGTATCACCCGAAATTCCTTTTTTTTTTTTTTTTCGGAATAAAATTTTTAAACTTTCAGGATATATTTATTTCGGTACCCGACTGCTTTCATTCGTAATAACAATAGAATTTCCATATGTGTACATCTGAAACCTACAGAAAAAGTACTGAACGTAAATTATTGAAATTTCGGGTGTACAAAGTCATGGTAGTCGGACTGATGGAGAGCGTGGGGCGGTCGTCTCATAGCCCTTTTTGGTTTCGAAATTTTTGTTTGCTGAAATTTATTTAATTTGCTTAAATTTTAAATCATTCCACAGTTGCTAAATAAAGTCTGACCATGAGCTTTTCTTTATCACAGGCTCACTTAACCAAACTTTATTTCATTTTTGCAAAAGACGCAATTTGTTTACACTATTGCACAACAATATTTTACTACTCTTTGCATAAACTTAACAGTATTTGGATTGTTCTGTCATGCTTAAAATACGAGAATTTCTGACTATTTGTCAGAGAAGGTTCAGGGTTCAAATCCCGTGCGAAATGAATGTTGTGTGTGTCCCTCTCTCTTCCTAGAACCAGTGGTTCCAAATTTGTTATGGGCGACTGCGTATCTCCTTTTCTGTTGGTCGCGGTGGTCGTCACTCAACCCTTTCCTCCATCTTCCAGCAAAAATACACGGGAACTTCACTTCCAAAAATGATAGAATTAACGGAGTAAGGATGATGTCATGAACGTGAAACATTTTGGGCACTCGACGCTGAGCTGATTGCCAGTACAAGTGAGACTGAATAATTATTCAACATTGCGGTATTGAAGACTATACTGTACCTAATTCCTTAAAAATGTATGGTTCTTTGGAAATGGTGTAGTGCTGTGCATTTGGAAATGTTAACTTAGCAAACAGATCCCGAGCTACTGAAATTTTTCATCGGTTTTTTTGCATGGAATATTGTGGGGTAATTTTCATCGGAAATTTTAAGGGAAATACTAACTTTTCTGAAAAATATGTTCTTTGAAATCATCTGTCTATATTATGAACTATTGGTTCTGAAATTAAACTATTTTTTACCACCCTGTGAATTTAGCATAACTTGAACCTCTCTCTCTCTCACACACACACACACTCAAAATACCGAAAATTTGCGAGCAATCCATATAACTTCCACACTTGTGTTTGTCTTACATCTAATTTAAAAGTGTTAGAGTCATTATCTATGCTTTTGGTGGAATAGAGTGCATCACGGCTGAATGGCTAAATTTTCTCTGCCAGTTTTCTGAGACATGCTTGTACATATCATCATCATCATTGTCAACCATTATCAATCCACTGCTGGACGAAGGTCTCCCCAAGTTTCCTCCACAACGGTCTGTCTTGTGCCAGTCTCCTCCATGTCACTCCCGCATATTTACGAATTTCATCCACCCATCTCCCATGTGGTCTTTTTCTGGGTCTTTTCCTGTCCCTTGCAATCCAATCTAAAATTTCGGCTATCCATCTATGGTCTGTCCTTCTGGCAGTATGTCCAGCCCATTGCCATTTCAGGGATTTAACTCTGATCATGATGTCTTCCACTCTCGTCATTTTTCGGATCCACGAGTTCCTCTTCTTATCTCTCCTGGTTATACCAAGCATGCACCTCTCCATGCTACTTTGAGTTGTCTGCAGCCTTTGTATGTCTCTTTTAGTTAAGGTCCACGTCTCTGCACCATACGTAAGCACTGGAAAGATGCATTGATCAAACACTTTTCTTTTAAGACATAATGGCATATTGCTCTTGAAAATTATGCTGTTTCTTCCAAAAGCTCTCCAGGCAAGTTTTGTACGCCGATTAATTTCTTCATCAATGTGACCCTCACTTGATATCTGCTGTCCAAGATAAGCATACGTATCTGTTATCTCCAGTTTTTCTCCATCAATCGATAAATCTTCATTTCTTGTAAAAGCATTGAACATCACTTTTGTCTTCTGAAAGTTCATTTTTAATCCCACTTCTTTACTCTTGTCAGCAAGTTCCTGGATCATACTCTGCAGCTCTGATGGGGTAGTTGCAAAAATGACTACGTCATCAGCAAAACGAAGGTGGGTTAGATAATCTCCATTAATCTTTATCCCTTTGTTTTCCCAGTTCAGTGATTGAAAGACATTTTCCAATGTGGCATTAAAGAGCTTCGGAGATATAGTGTCACCTTGTCTCACTCCCTTTACAATTTTTATGTGTGTTGTATTTTCAAACAGCCGAATCTTTGCCCTTGCATTTTCATAGATGTTATTAATAATATTAATGTATGCATCTTCAATACCGCAGGATTTCAGAGCCGTGGTAACTGCTGATGGTTTCACCGAATCAAAGGCTTTTTCATAATCGATAAAAGCCATGCACAATGGAAGTTCATATTCCCTCGCTCTTTCAATTAGTTTTCTCAGTACGTGGATATGATCTATTGTGCTGTAGCCACTCCTGAATCCAGCTTGTTTCTCTCTCAGCACCAGACACTACAAATGTAACATTATTAGCACTACGCAAAGTTTGGCTGATGTTTAATCGGGTATTGAGGTAAATGATTGATAGCAAACAAAGATGAAGGTGTGCGTCCAATTGAAAGTGGAAGACTGAATGTGGTTGGGTGCGCCAGACTATGACGCTATGAAGAACACTTACAGTGAGAGAAAAGGGGGGAGCGGGGAAGGGAGGACAGATAACCTCCTCTGTGACAGAGGCAAAATACCCCCGTGTTTATTGTGTTCATCGGGCGCACAGCAAATATTCATTGGTTCAGAGCATCTGAACCTACCAAGGACCGATCCCTCGTTGTGGGAAGGATGCGGCACTAAACGCTAGTCACTCGCGACTCTTAAGTTTCTTGCAATACGCATGGATTACTTTGGCCGTACATACACTCATGGAGAAGTGCATAGCCTAGAGTTTGCAATACATGATTCACCCAGAACACGTGTTGACTCGACCCCCTTATACAAACCGTCCCCAATGTGTTACTTCATTGCAACACTTCTTGGATTAGCGACACTGCAGTTACGAAATATACGTTTGTTTTAAATTTCATGCATGCAGAAATCTTTTTCAACGGAACTGTACTGAACATTGTAAATTTTTCCTGCGTCTTAAGGACAGATTTTTTTTTTTTTTAAATTTCGTATTTTGTTTTCGGCGTATTTTCATCCACAAAACGTAACACATGTACACGATATTGACCAGTTAAGTTTTGCTTAACAATTGATGTTTCTATCTTGGCGTATTCTCTTGAATATCTAAGAGTTAGTTTTGGGTTTTTTCCTTCCTTTGGGTATTATATTATTCCCTGTCCCTAAACTAAGACTTTTGATTATTTTCGGACTACTCTGCTCTAACAAGCCGATTTTCGAAGTTATTTATATTCATCAGTTTCTAGTAATAAATTATTTTTGTATGATTCCATCTGTTTTATTTCTTTCATTTCATCGCAGCCTTTTCCGGACTTTTTTTATCTTTCTTTCCTTGAAATACGGTGAACAGTGTGTTCTTTTCATGATTACAAATCAAATGAAGACATTTTTTATTATGATCATGACAACATTGCTTTCCGGTGCATACTTCTCGCTTTTCTTCCTGGGGTCTTTGGCCTCTGTACTTATGCCATTTCGCCGAAAATCTTCATGCTGTTCTCTTAATATATGTTTTATGTATACTTCTCAAGATAAAGTTTTTAACTTATATATTGAGAATGGGAAATCGGGGGTCATTATGTTGTCTAAGTAATTAAACGCTGTTATTGACTATGCATCCGTATGTGAAGATTACATTTTCTAATTTGATTCTTTTCACAAAGATCTTTATTTCCTCCGTATTGTACAGCTGCCTGAAAAAATTTTTCAGGACAATTTCTTTCAAAAAATGAAATTTCCCAACAACATTTTCTCTCAGATGAGGAAATGTGATACCCTTTGAACGAACATTAGCTCTCTGTAGTGTGACTTCATTTTTCTAAAGTCATGATTTCTTTATTGTGTTCCTTTAGGAGTTTCCGCATAAACAGAGTTTTGGAATTCTATTTCTTTGCATTTTTCAATTCCTAAAATATACGCTGTGTTGCTGCTGAGTTCATACTGCAGAATGTAAGACATTTGGTCTTTCCTCCTAAGCAAACCTGTTTCCGGCTATTCCTCATTATTTTAGGTTATCTGACCGTCTACGCTTAAGTATCCCCATGCAAATTCTCCCTCCCCCGGTTGTTCAGTGGTGCATAGGGTTGGTTCTCCCTATTCGTCCGAATTGGAATCCAGGTGAGGCATGGCTCTTCAACCTGTCTCAAGGTACTAGCTCTCTCCCTTCCCTCAAACCAGTGGCGAGGCTCTGTACAGGGACTGAAACTGCATACAAAGTTGATCACGGTGGACTTTAATCCCCCCCCCCCCCCACACTCTCACCGAAAAGAAAAAGCTGAAATATCCATAATCGTGCAGATTCTGGGAATACATGAATCACATTAATTTCCCTATCACATTCGCATCTGGTAATTTGTTGCCCCATTCAGATTCACTTTCGAAATAAATATGCGATACTGTTCTTATGAACTTCCATGCTAATTCATTTCCTTCAGTTCCCTGCTTGGCACCCACAGATAGCCTAATCTTGACTCGAATTGTAGTAAACAAGAACTCTAGTGCAATTGTAAATATCTTAATATTTCTATATAATGAGTTTACCGAAATTTCATGCATACACACACCAGAAACAAAGGTAACTTGAAACTGTTGGAGGTAGCACACAAAATATAGGTATAGCGGATATACAAAACTTACTTCCCGACAGTAAGTGTTGCAAATCACTGAAGGGATATTTTAATATGTCATAAATAAACACAGAATGAAATTGATTCATTTAAAAATTTGAAGTCTTTTTTATAAATTCGCTTTTTAAATTGATATTTTTACAACTTATGTTCTTAAGGTTCTAACTTTGGTAAGTTCATTTTAGTCTCGGTCAAAATTAGGTGCTTAGAAAAACCTTGAAGTCGTATTTTATTTGTCCCTTTTTGTTTATGATGGAACTTTAGACGTTTAAAATAATGGAAGTTAGTTTTTATTTCGTTTTCTTTCATTACAGGTCAACTTTTGTTAGCATTAGAAAACACAGAGTATTAATATTTCCACTAATTTTCATGAAAAGGAAATTTTGAATTTGTTCATTTTAAAAGGGAAACTAATTGTCTTTCATAAATTCAACTCTTCTTAATTCTCACGAAGTATGCGTATGTCATTAAATATTTTCACGGCATTCAATGGTCGGCCATGTTTCACTTGTCAAGAAGTAGCTGTATTTTCGAATCTACAATAAAAATTGTCAACACAGCTACATGTCCTGTTGTTGCCTGGAATGAGTGATATGTAACTTTAAAATTCCCACTTTCATCATAAATAAAAACTTTTAAATAAACTTACGATTGTTTTAGAAACTTTCTCGAGCTGTTACTTTAAGATTAGTCGAAATGCACCCACTAAAATCTCCGAGTAATCGTATACTAAATATTTTCCACTTACGCATTGTCAAATGTTTCATCACTAATCTCTTCATTTATTTAGTTCGATGTATTTCCTAAAATACCAGGAAATAACTGTACCAATAGTTGGTTCGTAAATGTTTATTTCTGATTGCCCAGAATTTAGAAAAAAAGGCTTGGTATGTTTAGGTATTTCTTTCTTTTCATTCTTTTGTTTTTCTTTGGAATGTAATGTGTGTGCCATTTAGTGCTGAATTTAAATGTTTTTTCGACTTGAAAGGAAAACAAACTTATTTCTGTCAGCTTCTCTGCACGATCCCGATTCGAGATTTCGTGACTTGTGTAATTCTTTGATCACATGGCTTTTCTTGATGGGAACTGAACTTGTCCGAGATTCATTTTAGCATTTATTCAATGGAACTTGAGACATAAGCACTGTTTATTTAGGATATGAAAAAGTTACATATTATATTACATGCATGTCAACAATGTAATTCCCACCTCAAAACACGCATTTCAAGTCCTGTTTCTTGGTAAAACTATAGCACGTAACAAATTATATATGGTGGAAATGCTTTAGTGTTTCCGAGCGTCAGTTCTACAATACATTTCAGTCATAATATATTGTACTCGGAGTTTTCCATAGATAATCATCATCATCATTGTCAACCATTATGAATCCACTGCGGGACGGCAGTATGTCCAGCACATTGCCATTTCAGGGATTTTACCCTGATAATGATGTATTCCACTCTTGGCGTTTTTGTGATACACGAGCTCTTCCTCTTATCTCTCCTGGTTACAAAAGGCATGCACCACTCCATGTTACTCTGAGTTGTCTGCAGCATTTGTATGTCTCTTTTAGTTAAGGTCCACGTCTCTGCACCATACGTAAGCACTGGAAGGAAGCATTGATCAAACATTTTTTTTTAAGACATGATGGCATATTGCTCTTGAAATTATGCTGTTTTTTCCAAAATCTCTCCAGGCAAGTTTTATACGCAGATTAACTTCTTCATCAATGTGACCCGCACTTGATATCTATCGGCTGCCCAAGATAAATGTAGGCATCTGTTAGCTCCAGCTCTTTTCCGTCAATCGATAAGTCTTCATTTCTTTTAAAAGCACTGTACATCACTTTTGTCTTATGACAGTTCATTTTTAATCCCACTTCTTTACTCTTGTCAGCAAGTTCCTGGATCATTCTCTGCAGCTCTGATGGGGTAGTTGCAAAATATAAGTACGTCATCAGCAAAACTAAGTTGAATTAGATAATTTTCATTATTCCTTACCCCTTTGTTTTCTCAGTTCAGTGATTGAAAGACATTTTCCAATGTGCATTAAAGAACTTGGGAGATATGGTGTCACCTTTTATCACTCCCTTTCCAATTTTTATGTGTGATGTATTCTCAAATAGCCGAATCTTTGCACTTGCATTTTCACAGATGTTATTAATAGATAATACTCTCCCATAGATAGTACTTCCGCGCAAGTGTCTCGCGCATGTCTTATTACCTAGCAACCAGTCAAACGGCAAACGATTATATCGGCCATTAGCTTCATTTACTGCGTAATGGAATTTTGTGCATCTATTTGTTCGAATTTTTGTGTTCAAAATGGATGATACTTTTTCCAACTGTGTCGACGGATGTCAAATGATGAGTTATAAAGTTTTTTAATTCATAACAATGTACCTCTAAAAGAAATTCACGTTAGACAAAGGGCAAACTTTGACTTTTTTCCCAGAAGGTAACGTCTGTTTAATAGACGCCGATGCTACTGTATCTCGCGCGAATTGTGTTCAACAATGGTTCAGTGCAGACAGTGACTTTCCCCACCTTGCGTTGCCACCAGAAAGCTGGAACTCAACCGCATTGAGAATGTTTGCGACATGTTAGAATAAAAATAGACCCCCAAACAAGTTCCTCTTCCGTCAAATCTGAGCCAGTAAAAGTACTATCCGGTCAACGTCTGGTATGCTGTGGAAGCAGATGCACTCCAACATCTTGTGGAATCTATTCCAAATCGCATACATGCTGTAATTTCGGCTAAAGGAAGTCCAACCTAGTCTTGAATAAAATTCTCTAATTCAGTGGTAGATATGTGTTGGTAAGATGTGTTGTATCGCAATACATCTAAACTGGACACTACCTATAGAAATCTCCGAATATTGATGGATATGCCGACCGACATTCGCGAACGTGTCCACGCACCGGGCGTCGGGTGCGGGGTACTGGCTCGCCGTTAAAAGTAAGAGCGCCTGTCTCTCCTCCCTCCCCACTCTCTCTTTCAGACTAATTGTGTACACTTTGACGCTTGTGACGTCAATCGGTTTAGTGACTTTCCCCTGTTTATCAACTTTCCTATCGTGAGCATCCAGGTTCCACCTAATGTCACTGGGTTTCTGTTACTTGTCTCAAAAGCCTGAACAGGCACATCTCATGGAGTCTTTTACTTCCCTGTGAGCGTAAACCCTAATAAATGGTCATAGTGCCTCAACCATTAAGCATAATACCGTCTTCCTTACGCCATCCATTTTTCTCTCCCCGACTACTGGTATATGCTTTGACGTTGTGTGGCGTTAGTCGCGTTAGCGACTCGCAGCAGTACCTGCTTGGCATTCTGACTTCGATCTGTCTAAAAATGTTTCGTGTTGCTTAAGCAGCGTTGTGGCCGAGTTCAAACTCGTAAAGCAAAGCTCCCTAATTAGCCGGTTGTGGCTTTTTACATTTTAGGCGTCCCAACCACAGACATAAACGACGGCATGCAATTCTATTCACATCAATGACTCCACTTTATATCCTTTCGAATGACTGCAATGCGTGACTTGGACTAGTTTAAACATGTGACATACCCGGCGCAGTACATGCGTATAGGCAAATATTGCAAAACGTTTGTCTCACTCTCTGAATAATTTAAAAATTTGTTCCATGTCAGTGTTTCTAAATATTTTGTTGACAAGCTTTTCTTAGGCACTATTTATTATGAAGAATATTTTAAGTAACATTTCTGTTTACAGTAGTGCGTAGTTTTTCAGCTGGGAGGCGTAAATTAGAAACTTGGAATGTATCCAATATCTGCTCTCCTAACAATCGAATTAATTTGCATAGAAATTCTGGCGGAAACAATTTTCATGCTGATTCAAATCTTGATTGAGAACTGTTTTGCTACTACTGACGTAAGTGTATGTTTGTTTATATGTCCGATGTATTTGCAGAAAAATCTTCGTTTTTGACAACTCGGTTGAAAAGGATCCTTCGCGACCCGATACCTGGCACCGTGTCAAATTTGTTGTGCCTAATTTCTACATTAAATAGAAAACAGTTATTCCGCTAGGTTAATAGACATATGCACATCTGTATTTTTGTCAGTATATTTGCTTCTAACAGCGTCCTTTGAATAATAGTTTCTCCGTCGGAAATTTCATGCCGAATGATTAGGACATAATTTCAGATCTTCCGTAACGCACACGCTTCCTATTCAAAAATCCATGTTTAATCATACACTAGGCACTATTAAAATATTTTATGCGAATTTGCTGCAAAATTGAACTCACAACTGTCATACTAGGAGCGCAAATGTTTATTTTTTTCAATGTCTCTGCTTAAAAAATTCCGATTTAGAAAGTTCTTACAATACTGGGTATTATTCACATCGTGGAGCAAAGGCTCTCTGAGAATTTGTTGAGCCAATTTCAGAGAATTTGTTAAAATTAACATTGTTGTGCAAAGGTTCTCAGAGAATTTATCAAAGGCCCTCAGAGAACTTGTTGAGCTGTAGTTTGTAAACGGCGAAAATCTCCCGATCTGGCTACAAATTCTTTAAATTTTATTTTTTCGGTAGTATGTCCCCCTCGCCCGGCGACATGCTATCTGAGTTTGCACGCTTGAGTTGTGTTGTAGTTTGTAAACACTGAAAATATCTCAGTCAGAAAAAATAACAATCTCCCCGCACCGGTCCTCGCCGACATATTTCCTATGTTTGCAGATGTGTTGTGCTTGAGGTTGTAAACGCTGAATATTTCCCGATTGGTCTAGGAATTCTTTATGCTTTATATGTTTTGTCTGAAGCCCCCTCCCCTTCCGGCAATTTTCCCGGGTTTGTGCATGTCCGCAGAGAATTTGTTGAGCTGTAATTTGTAAACTGTAGAATTGTTTTGTGGAGTTGTAGATTACAAACATTTTTTTATTAAGAACTACATTAAATATCGCAAGTAAGAGAACACGAATTTACAAAAACTTTGTAAATCAGATAACCAACCTCTGGAGACGTCGCCACGTAGCAGTCAAGAACGTAATTTTTATACGGCACCTTAGAATTTCTGTGGCCATTTCTCCAACACTTTTGAGATGTAAATTTACGCCATAATCGTTGATTCCTAACCGCCAGCATAGGTGCTCTGAATTAACGGCTGCTTCGGAGACCCATAAGGAGCAGAGTTCATTGGACTGTGGTCTGCGATACCCTCCTCGATGTGCCTGTATTAAATGCTCTGGCTAGTTGTTCTAATGTATCCTATCTGTTATATCGTACTAATCGGGACATCCGACGCTGCCTACGGACGTCAATGTTCCGTGAGCGTCCATTATTGCCCCAATTCTAATTATTGCAGGTCTTGCCGGTTTCCTGCCATTCTTGGAACGATTTCACAACTGCATCCAGAGCACATTTAAAGAGACGGGAGGCCGGGGGCTGAACAGTATTTGGGGGCCCGAATGTTAATGGCACATCTAGAATTTCACTATAGGTGGATTAATAAAAATACCGAGGAGAAACATTCCCAAAATATGACGGGGAAACCATAAAATTATCTCCGCCGTATTGAAGTGTGTTTCCCATTATTCATGGACGAATCAGTGTTAGCAAGAAAATGTAAAAATGTATGGTTGAAAAATGGATAACCGTTGAGATTTACTTCAATCTCGCCGAGGGTTTATCTTGTTGAACTTATATCGAAGTAGTGGGAAAAATAATATTTTCCAAATTTCATGATTCAAACGAATACTTAATTCATGAAGATATCCCCCTATTACAGTTGTTTACAAAGAACATCTGCAATGCTTTCGATATATTTGAGAATGGACATCGGGGGGGGGGGGGGGGTTACTGTACATTTTGCAGACTGCTCCTAAAAAGCGGAAAAAATTAAAAAACAAATTTGCAAGGCAATTTCTCATAGTTTTTGCTATGCTCGGTTGCTTCTTAATGGGTGGGCCCTAGGGCATAGCCCTAAATTGGTAGCTAAGTTTGCTTATTTTTTTTTTTTTTTGATTTTTTATTTCGAAATTTGGAGGTTAAAAGTTAAGCAGTACATAACGCAGAACAGTCGGGACGCGTTAAAATTTATTAATTGAAAGAAAAGATTGATTAAATCACTTCGTTTTAAGTATTTCTAATATGGCAACAAGACATGTCTCGCATTATCTCAAAACTCAAGAGCGCTCCCTTTCACTAAACCAGTTTTATGATCAAGCATTATTTAAAAACTGCAAACGTTAATTCTGATTCAATTATGAAGACTTTTTGTCGATAAAAAAAGACGGTTTACACTTCAACTTTTTCAAATATTGAAATAGCTATGGGCATGTTCCTTTCGATGACGGTCACTAGCTAGATTGATGAAATATCCTCTCCAAACCCAAATTAGTTAAATCAAAACTTTGAAATTTTATGGCAGAATCCTGACTTAACTATTTATCATTACTGTCCATCGAAAATGGACTAACGCAAGAATTAGATTGTTCTGGTATGATTAAAGAATTCGCGGCTCTCAAATCAGGAACAGAAAAGATCTGAATGAGGAAGCAAGTTTATAAAGCTGAAATTCTGGAATGTTCATACTTTTAATTTATAGATTTTTATTGTACTACGATGGTTTATCATTAACCACTGAAGTCTAGCGTTAGGTAACACATTTCTCTGTTGATTTGATTTCAATGTAACGCTATTATTACGAGTAAAATGTTCATTTTAGTTGCAGTCGGCAGTTGCCTTATTAAATTAAAATTTCGTTTCTTATTTCTTTCCTGAGCTTGCTTTTATCAACAGATTATCGTTTGTCAAAGCAATATTTTTTTATGGCAAAAATTTGGAAATTTAAAAGTTAGTTTGAAAAGGGCCCCGAAACTAATCGGGCCCAGGACCTCCGATTGCGTTAAAACGCCCCTAGCTGTGCTATCTGCAAAAATGAACCCCGTAAAATTCTATCTATTCCTGAAGCATCCTGCATAATTCTGAGGCCCTTTGAAAATACTGAAACCGGTGTTGCAACCGCCTAGCCCCTCTCTTAAATGGGCTCTTAGTGAACTACATGAACAGCGCACAATCGGTGGTTTCTGTAATGATACCACCTTTTCGTAGGTAGTGAACAATTATTTCTTTTTCAAACTCTGTTAGGTCACAATCTTTTCGCATTTTTACGCAAAACTGCATACCGTCTGCGACTTTGTGTCCATTAAAATGCCTTATATGATTTTGCATATTTTGCTACTCACGCCATTTGGCTGCTGGTAAAGATTCCTTCTTATATCAGAGGTAGTCATAATTTTTAAACTAGACTAGTTTATAAATTCCAACTAGCATGAAAAAAATACAGTTTTTATTAATTTCTTAGTTTACTATTGTGGTTTCTTTCCACGAATTCACGCAATGCCGTCGAGTAGTTATTGATTCGGCATTTCAGCCATTTTTTATCCCTATTCAAATGCGAATTCTCAATGCATATAACTTATTTACCTCATTTTGTTTTAGTACGTTCTGTATCATATATAACTACTGTTGCCGTAAATTTCTGCGTAATCATGCTTTTAAACTGTAAAGCTGCCGTGAACGCCAACAATGAATGAGACACATAAAGAAAAACTTGAATTAATGAAAGTTTCATGAATTTTAATATTACGTGTTATATGCGAGAAAAAAGGAAGAAGAAAAAGGAAAAGCCTTGTTCTATTTCTTCGTGCCACATGAGGCAGAAGAGTGATCTGTTTAATTTTTAGCAACATGCGATAAAAAATGTATGATGTAATAATCCAGTAATGAATTTTTTTCAGCTATGTTTTTATTTATTTTCAGAAATTTTATGCCAAATTCCTGCGGCAACAAAATGAATACTGAGAGGATTCCCAAGCTTCAAGAACTGGCTTTGCAGAGAGTTTTTGATGACATGTTTCGACATGGTACAAAATTCCGTGATGACTCAGAGAATTATTTGAAATTCCGTAAGTACCACAATTTAGATAACTAACTTTGTTGTTATGTCTTTTATCAAAAAGATCCTGCTTATGTTATCGCTTTGTTCGGCCGTCCGTTCATCTGTGGGCTCCATGTCTCTGCAACTAATACTCCGATTTTAAAAATTATTTTTGCATTGGGAAGCTTGAAATGCGCAAATGATGATCCTTGCCTTTCTGTTTTTTCGGATGCAAAATTGCGCCGCTGGATGGTGCAAAATATGCAGATGGTATCGAATTTGAAATACATTTTATTACATATATTTACTTCTAAATATCCGATGAAAAAATGTTTTTTTCCATTCGATGTCATTTATAGCAAATACTATTTTAGGCATTTTCTTTTCTCAGTAAAGCATAGATTTTCCCCTAGGGGACGTAAAGGTAAATTGCGTTTCCCCGATATTTCTGCTTCTAAAAGTCCGATTAAAGAAATGCTTCCTGCATCGGATACAACTCCTCATGGGAAATGTTTTTCACATAATTTCTGTTATTTGGTAAGGAATGGTGTGACCACCAGGGGCCGTTAGTGCTTATATCTGATTTTGATGTATTTCCAGCAAAAGCTGAGCTCCTGAAAACCCGACTGAAAAAATTCCTTTATAGACCGATACCGCTTCCTTCGGAAAACCTTTTGAGAATACCTCCCGTTAAAATAGGGCACAGTTTTCCCGACAGGGGGCGTAGATGCATATCTCATTTTTGCCGATATCCGCTTGTAAGGGTTCGATTTGAAAAATTATTCCTTTGTTGGAGAGCGTTTCCGGCTCGAAATGTTTCTCATACAATTCCAATTTTTTTCTAGTAATGCATAGACTTTCCGCTAGAGGGCGTAAAAGTAAATTGAATTTTCTCCAATATCTCAGCTCCTTAAACTCCGATTTAAAAATTTCTTTCTGCAACCGGCACAGCTCCTGATCGGAAACGTTTGAATTGTAATTTCTGAATTTTGATAAATAATGGTTTGGCCACCAGGGAGCGTAGGAGACTATTTCGGATTCTTCTGAAAACCCTATTGAAGATGTTCTTTTGTGGACAGAAACCGCTCACCTCAGAAAACGTTTTCATCATAATTTCTGCTTTAAATAATGCATAGTTTTTCCGCCAAAAGAATATATATATATATAATCATCATCATCATTGTCAACCATTATCAATCCACTGCTGGACGAAGGTCTCCCCAAGTTTCCTCCACAACGGTCTGTCTTGTGCCAGTCTCCTCCATGTCACCCCTGCATACTTTCGAATTTCATTCACCCATCTCCCATGTGGTCTTCTTCTGGGTCTTTTCCTGTCCCTTGGAATCCAATCTAAAATTTCGGCTGTCCATCGATGATCTGTCCTTCTGGCAGTATGTCCAGCCCATTGCCATTTCAGGGATTTAACTCTGATCATGATGTCTTCCACTCTTGTCATTTTTCGGATCCACGAGTTCCTCTTCTTATCTCTCCTGGTTACACCAAGCATGCACCTCTCCATGCTACTTTGAGTTGTCTGCAGCCTTTGTATGTCTCTTTTAGTTAAGGTCCACGTCTCCGCACCATACGTAAGCACTGGAAGGATGCATTGATCAAACACTTTTCTATTAAGACATAATGGCATATTGCTCTTGAAAATTATGCTGTTTCTTCCAAAAGCTCTCCAGGCAAGTTTTGTACGCCGATTAATTTCTTCATCAATGTGACCCTCACTTGATATCTGCTGTCCAAGATAAACGTATGTGTCTGTTATCTCCAGCTTTTCTCCATCAATCGATAAATCTTCATTTCTTGTAAAACCATTGAACATCACTTTTGTCTTCTGAAAGTTCATTTTTAATCCCACTTCTTTACTCTTGTCAGCAAGTTCCTGTATCATACTCTGCAGCTCTGATGGGGTAGTTGCAAAAATGACTACGTCATCAGCAAAACGAAGGTGGGTTAGATAATCTCCATTAATTTTTATCCCCTTGTTTTCCCAGCTCAGCGACTGAAAAACACCCTCCAATGTGGCATTAAAGAGCTTCGGAGATATGGTGTCACCTTGTCTCACTCCCTTTCCAATTTTTACGTGTGTTGTATTTTCAAACAGCCTAATCTTTTCACTTGCATTTTCATAGATGTTATTAATAATATTAATGTATGCATCTTCAATACCGCAGGTTTTCAGAGCCATTGTAACTGCTGATGGTTTCACCGAATCAAAGGCTTTTTCATAATCGATAAAAGCCATGCACAATGGAAGTTCATATTCCCTCGCTCTTTCAATTAGTTCTCTCAGCACGTGGATATGATCTATTGTGCTGTAGCCACTCCTGAATCCAGCTTGTTCTCTCGGTTGAGCCATGTTCAGTGTTACCTTCAAGCGGTGTGAAAGAACTTTAGTGAAGATTTTATAAACTACTGATAGGAGGCTGATAGGTCTGTAGTTTCCGAGATCCTCAATGTCAATTTTCTTATGTAGCAGGATCATTGTAGCGGTGTTCCAATCCTCAGGAATCTTTCCTTCATTAAGGCATCGAGTGAAAATTTGGGCGAGTACTGTTTCGATTTCTCCACTTGCTTCTTGTATGATGTCTACAGTAATTCCATCTTCTCCTGGAGCTTTTCCTCGCTTCATGTTCTTGATTGTATGTGCAACTTCTGCTGGAAGGAGTGGAGGAACTCTGGTACTGGTATCTTTCATGATGTCTAGAGTGCATATATCATCCCTTTCATATAATTTGGAGTAGAAATAATTCACTCTTGTCAAAATTTCGCCTCTATTTCTTGTGACAGAACCATCTTCTTTTCTCAGTGCCATAATCTGTTTTCTTCCCTTACTGAGATGTCCCTTTGCTATCTTACGGCTTTGGTCGTTTTCAATTGCTTTCCTCACTAGTTCACGGTTGAATTTCCTTACGTCTTCAGTGATACTTTTTCTTACTGTCTTGCATAGCTCTATATATTCCACTTTGGAAGTCACATCTTCTTTAGTTGTCCTCATCTCTCTTCTTTTTTGCATCAACATTTTGGTTTTTCCTGATAATTTGTTCACATGCAACTTGTTCTTAGACCCAGCTAATTTTGTTGCTGTTTCCATAAGAGTTTTGGTTACTTTTCTGTTAACTTCAGAGATGTTCACTTCTTCCGATGTTAGGCCTTCTAAAGCAGAGAACCTGTTCTTCAGTTCTAACTTGAAGGTATTATGGTGTTTTTTAAGGTTGGTTATGTCAATAGATTTTGTTTGTCTTATGAGCTTGCCACGTTCAAGTTTAGCGTTGAGGTGCATCTTACATCTCACCAATCTATGGTCACTACCTGTGATGAACATTGTTTAGCAAACTGCAGTCTTCTATGACGAATTTTTTGTTACATATAATGAAATCAATTTCACTTGTCGTCCCATTTGGATGTCTCCATGTCCATTTCCTGTGTGGCTTTTTCTTGAAGAAGGAGTTCAAGATGAAAAACCCTTCTGCCTCTGCAAACTCAACGAGAGTATTTCCATGCTGGTTTCTGTTGCCGTGACCGAATTTACCTACTGAAGTTTCATTCTGTTGCCGTTGCCCTATTTTTGCGTTGAAATCTCCCATAATTATTTTCAAGTGCTGCTTACCTTTATTATTTAGATGACAAATTTCCTCATAAAATTATTCAATTTCTTCTTCAGGATGACTTGTGGTGGGTGCATAAGTTTGAATAATCTGAGCCTGGTATCTTTTCGAGAGTTGGATAACAAGTCGTGCAGCTCTGTCAGAGGAACTTTCAACTTCTACAACTTTATCCTTCAGTTTCTTGTTTATTATCAATCCAACACCACTAGTTCTGCCAGTATCTGTCCCACGATAGTAGAAGAGATGTCCACTTTTCAGTTCGATGAGATCTTCTCCTTTTCTCCTTACCTCACTTAGCCCCACGATGTCCCACTTGATCCTTTGTAGTTCCTCTTCCAATTCAAGAAGCCTTGAATCAGAAGATAGGGAGCGTCCATTGTAAGTAGCCAAGGTCAGCATCAGATGGCAGCCTAGTCCGGTCCTCCGGGGATTCTTAGCACCCTCTGCCTTCATGTCGCACTGGCCGCTGCCTTGGCCAGGTACATTCCAGCTGCCGGAGACTGAGGGCCAAGATTTAAGTTGTGGAATCATTTTGGAGGGGTTTGGCCATAACTCACCACGCTGGCCAAGCGGGTTGGTGAGTGTGGGATAGAATTTCCTCTAATCCCGATGGTATAGTTATACCGCTATTGGCGGTCGTCAGAGCTCCTTTAGTGGGAACAGGATGCATCACGAGAAGGCGGGGTTGACATTTGTCAAGGAGAGGCTGTGATGTTACGCATCACCTGACCTTACATCCCATATATATATATATATATATGAGCCCTATCTGAAAAATTATTTCTTTGTTAGGGAGCGTTTCTGCTGCGAAGTGTTTCTCATGTAATTTCATATTTTGCTTAACGCAGAAGTTTTCCACTAGAGCGCGTGAGCATACATTCCCGTGTACTGTAAAATCTGTATGACTAAACACCCGATTGAAACAATTCTTTTTTGTGTATTTCTTCCCAAAATAATGTACAATTTCGTTACTAGGAAACGGCAATGTTTAATGAGATGTTCCCAATACCTCTGCTTCTACATGTGCTATTTCAAAACGTCTTCCAACACCGAATGCCATTTACGTTGCGGAACACTGTTTATAGCTCACAGCTCTGTCACTAGGTGGTGTTTGAGCACATCTGTTTGCAGCTACATCTAAATCTCCGCTTCTGAAAGCTCTATTGCAAAATTTATTTTTTACTGTTTGCCGTTCGCTACAGTAGCGATATGGAGCATTATCCTCTTTAAATAATGCACAGCTTTTCTGCTACAGGGCGTAAAGGTCAGTTTCTTTGTTTCTATTTTTTTTATTTGCTATCTCAGTTTCCGGGAGTTGTGTTTGAAGAGTTCTTTTCGCTTAGCATAGCTTTTTTATGAAAATCATTTCTCGTCCATCTTTAGCTCTACCGTTATGCAAAGTTCTTTTCGCTGGAATAAATTATATCATATTTCTTTTTTTATTTGTGCTATTAATTTTTCGATTTAAATATCTCTTTGTCTCCGATACATACACCTGTTTGTGTTATGAGAAACTTTTCATACGCTATTTGTTAATTTTCGTAATGTACATTTTAGCCTCTGTTATAAGTAGCTGCATCTATTTCTTTATAAATTTTTATAGACTGTAGTAATGTGGCTGATTCATTTTTAACAAGTTGCATTGACATTGCGGAAAATTGATTAACTTAATTCGCGTCAGTAAAGGATTTGAAAGACGGGCTCATTATAAACAAAAATTTGGTGTCATTTTTGTTGTTTTTAAGGCAGAGGCGTAGCCAAGGCGGTGATCCTTAGGGTTTAGATGAGTGGTGTACAGGTGTACACTATATATCCAAATATATATATATATATATCGCGGTAACCGTAGATCATTCATTTTTGAACATCCTTTAAATCACTAACTCTGCCCATTGTGCTCACGTCGCGCACTATGGATCATCTGTCCTGGCTGGCCGCTTATATCTCTGTGTGGTCGACCTTGTCACGTACACTCTGTGACTCGCCTGGTCGGGTACATTGTGATTCCGGTGGTGGTCGTATTATTCTGATACGATTGTGTATGTTTTATGGTAGTAATGACAGATTTTAAACACATGCTTCATATGTAAAAAAAGACTAAACAAGACACATCAGACTGCTATCAGGTAACAAAAAACTTTCTGGCGTATCTTTATTACATTAAACAAACATGCAAAAAATTTTAAAAATTAGGAAAAAGCCAATTTATTTGTCAAAATAGATACCCTCGCACGCAATAACCTTTTCCCAACTGGAGACAAGCTTATTAGTACTATTCTTGTAAATATCACGATATTTAGCTGTAAAAAAGCTCTCCAACCCATTTTCCCACTGTCTCTCTGTTTCTGAACTGTTGATTCCGGAGATGATTGCCTAGGCTTATAAGCAGGTGGTAATCGGAAGGATTAATGTCAGAAGAATAAGGAGGGTACATGAGACGTTCCCCTCCAAGAGTCTGCATCTTGTCACAGGTTGCATATCTGATATGAGGCCTTGGATTACAGTGTAGTAACAGAATGCCGTGGCGGAATTCTGTTCCTATTAATTCCGGAGCGGTGGCTGTGTTTTTAAAAGGGATTCGTGAACTCGCTGTAGTTGGACACAGTAGATAGCCGCAGTGATATTCTGGCCAGACTGTAACAGTTCACAGTGAACAATTCCAACTTTTATCCACCATACACACAATAAAAAGCTTAATTATAAAACCTTCTCATGGCGGATTAAGGGCTGTGGCACAGTAGATAGCCGCAGTGATATTCTGGCCAGACTGTAACAGTTCACAGTGAACAATTCCAGCTGTTATCCACCATACACACAATAAAAGGCTTTATTATGAAACCTTCTCATTGCGGATTAAGACCTGTGGCAGAGTAGATTGCCGCAGTGATATTCTGGCCAGACTGTAACAGCGCACAGTGAACAATTCCAGCTGTTATCCACCATACACACAATAAAAGGCTTTATTATAAAACCTTCTCGTGGCGGATTAAGGGCTGTGGCACTGCGTTCGCAGATTCATAATCTAATACAACATACAAGGACGATGCAGTATTCATTTCCAGTTCAATTTTTGCAATGTTGTGGCACCCTCACGCATCTTCGAAGCAGACGTTCACCGCTCATATCAATGGCACGTGGTGCTCCCGCAGTTTCCACGTCGCTCATTCGCAATGGTATAATTTCTTCATTCACCATACACTCTAACCAAAGCAGCGCGCGAACACTTCATAAACTGCGCTGTTTCAAAATACGAACACTTCATAAACTGCGCTGTTTCTGAAATCATTCCTTTTTGCAAATCTGATAAATCGCTCTTTTTATTCATGACAGCAACGAGTGATATGTTTTCAGAATGCCTACAGTACACATTGCTCCAAGCCAGTCCACGACACGTGCCTTCGTTCATTGGCTAAGCGCTGTTGGATTCAAAAGTAGGAGGTGGTCACAATAATGTGACTCGACTGTATATAAGTTTGAAAGGTAAGCGAAATTTTAAAGGGAAGGAGAAGTGGAAGGAAGATGGCAGACTCTCCAAAAATTACAAACAGTTTCGGCGGGGGGGGGGACGTATATTGTAAAAAAGAGAAAAGGAAGAGCAGGAAAATTGTTCACCCGTTTTCCTTTATGTCGTACCTCTTTGGCGGAAAATCTAATTTTACGGTCAGCTTCTTCATCTATCAATAGCTAGAGTGAGTGGTCATTGCATTACGCGCAAATCCAATCGAACGTATACTTCTCCAAAAATTAAAAGTAAATAATTTTAAGAGAAAAACTACTTTCCTCACAAAGTGTTTCTGAGGCTAGAATAAAAGTAACAGGTCTGTTAGCTACGGTGCATCCTGCACGTACGCCGTGCCCCGTGGAAACGATATACAGAAGAAATCAAGCTCTCTCTCTGGAAGTATATTTCTATACATCTCGAAAAAAAGCTTGATTATATTAAACACGGCAGAAATTAGGACGGATGACTACCCGTGAGATTGCTCTAGATAAAATTCCTCTCTTCCTTCAATAGAAACATGATGCCAATCGACTTTAAGCGGCGGTAAGTTTACCTTCAAAATCCTTACAGGAACTGATTTGGGGAACCGATTTTTGCGCATCTTCGCGCGGTCTACTGTCTGTTGTGATAGAGCCAACTAAGGGGATCATTTCTGTAGTATACTGTGAGAAACATCGGAGAACAAACACTCTTCAACCATTTCAGGAAAAACAAAAGCTGGAAGGTGTTATCGTTTGGAGAATGCACCGTTATGGTCTGGAGAATGTTTTCGTGGCATTCTCGAGGTCCACTCATAGCTGTGGAATGCACTGTGGACCAAATTCCTTATGAATCCATACTTGCAGACCATGTACATCCATACATGCTGATTGTCTTCCGTGGGGAGGTTGGGATCTTCAAGAACGAAAATGCGACATGCTACACAGCTAGAGATGACCGAGAGTGTTTGGAAGAGCACCATGAAAACTTCAAAGTACATCCCTTGCCACCTAATTCCCCAGATTTATACCCAATTGAACGTGTGTGGGACCACCTAAATCGTGTTGTTCGCTCCATGAATCCTCCACCACGCACTTCCCAGAAGCTGCCAGATGCGCTGCAGTCAGCGTGGCTCCACATACCTGTGAACACCTTCCTGCACCTTAATGACCAGCCCGTCTAGCTGGTGGTCACAATAATGTAACACGACCGTGTATGTTACACAGGTAAAAATTTCCTTCGTGGGTGAAAAACTTTTGGTGAGGCGGCGCCCCACTTCCCTCATGCTCCGCAGTATGTATGTCTTGTTTTCGGTGTTACTGTGACATTGTAATGCCACCATTTGGGTCTTTCGCGTCGCAAACAGTGGACTTCGTAGTTCTGGAAAAACGCCAGAACTTTTTTTGTTTATCTGATATATGTACATATTCAACAAATAAAACAAAATGCATTGCGTTATGGCAGAAAAGGTACTTGAAGCTAAAGCAGTCGATTTCATGTAAATGTTAACTGTTATTGATAAGTAAGCTAAGTAATAAAGAAAATTACTAATACAAAAATTAAAAAGCACATAAATATGCATAGGTGTATGTGTGTGTGTGTGTGTGTGTGCTGCCTAGGGGTGGGTGTGTACAAATCCCTGCTTCCACAGAAACTCATGTCTGCTCCTCCTGGAATTTCCAAATTTACAAGAATGTTAACGAACTGTTTTTCAAAAGCTGGGTGCACGGCATTCTCTGAGTTGTTACCAGTGACCCGAATTTAATTTATTAAGATGAAACCTGTTTTATCATTTATAGAAATTTAAAAATGTTCCTCTTTCTTTTCAGAGTTCCTCTTTTCAGACCACATTTTGACAAAGATTTGGGAAAACTTCTCACGGTTCGGTACACAGGCAACTTCACGTATTTTTTTGAAATCTCTAGAGAATATCTCAGACTTCATATTTAACCCATTTGTTAAGAGAATACCAGAGCCCCTTGGAGGATATGGAGAAGAAATCCTCCTACGGATTACCCGTAACTGTCAGGTATGTATTTTATTTGATGTTATTTAAATCGGTTTAAGCGTATGCATCTATTTCAACCATTCTTTTGAGTTTCTGTATTCTTATCAAATGTTGTTTCTTTTCTTTAAGCATTTTATGACTTAACGGCGCAATATTTTGCGGACGAGATTTCGAAGCAGACCTTATACGTTCAATGATACTGTCATTACTTAAAAGTAATGCCATTATAATTGAACGTCTAAAGTAGCTAGAGATTGGATGACGCCAAGTAATGATGCAGTAATGACGCGGATTAGGAACTTCTGATATCGGAGAGTAAGTATTGGCGGTTAGAGGGGATACTATGATTAATACTAATCGTGGGAGGGAGGCCGCGTCATTTCTCCAGCATTACTCAGTTCAGAGTTCAGTTTGATGGAAGTGTGTGTCACCGTCAGCAGTTAGCACCCCGAGCGCGAACTCAACGTAAGCGAGACCATGAACAGGAAGATCATTCAAGAATAGATGTTCTTTGGAACGTCAATGAAATATATGAAGCTCTTCCAGAACTGCGAAATTCTTCACAACCATCGTACATGAACAAAGCAAAAAGAAATCTAGATAAACTGGTAAACATTAACCGTAAAATGAAAGCATTGTCCAATCGCTCTGAGGTCAGGAGGAAAATAAATACTCTGAGATCAAACTAGCATAACAGTTTCTTTCCTGCTTAAAAACGATTTAATCACTCTCAGTAATTTTCTGTATGTCCCTTCATTCATGACGAAATAGTTCTTGTAATCATCCACTTCCACAGCACTTATTTCCTTCAATAAGACGACATGTGAATACTTATCTCGTTGTTTTAGCTATTACAGCTTTAACCGACAAGTCAGGCTGTAGGATAAGAATCTGGAATGGGACGGTTTATTTCTTTTAAAATTAAAATAAAAGAATCTGAAAAGGGATGGTTTATTTCTGTTAAGGTTAAAATGTAAATATATGGAATGGGCCTGCCTGATTATTAATTTTAAGGTTGAAATATATGAACCTAGGTTGGAACGGTTTATTTTTTTATTAAATATCTCCAAGTGATGCACTCTGTAAGATGTTATGGGACGACATATCCCTTATAACTGGTTACACTAATGTTTGATCTCTTCGACATGGCGAAACAGTCGTAATACATAGATTTACAAACGCTTGCTGTAAAGAAGAATCCCCTATTATTCTACCCCATTCTTGGAGACACCTTATTAACGAAGAGACTATTTCTCGTGAACTGACGAAGAAATCTTTGTAAAAACTATAACATGTTGCTATGTTAAATATCTCGTCTTCAACAAAACCCGCAACTGCTCTTCATAGCCAACTTCCACAACAATTTGATATTTAACTCAATGACGCGCCTCAGTGTTCCTGATCTTAACCATCCCGTAAATATATTACATACCGTTATAACCTCAAGGAGTATTTTGAAAAGTGTGTATTTGAAAGGATCTATATCTTATTTTGTACACCTGATGATGAAACGATAAAACAGTTTCGAAAGCGCTAGTGTGTTATGGCGAAAAATAAAATATTTATAACGTTCGGTGTAAACTTTATTAGAAAGATATTTTTTTTATGGTTGAAATATAACAATCTGGGATGGGACGGTTTATTTCTTTTAAGCTTCAAGTATAGGAATCTGGGATGGGACGGTTTATTTCTTTTAAGCTTCAAGTATAGGAATCTGGGATGGGACGGTTTATTTCTTTTAAGCTTCAAGTATAGGAATCTGGGATGGGACTGTATATTTGTTTTGAGGTAGAGTTATATTAATTTCGAATGAGATGGTTTATATCGTTTAAGGTTGATATATAAATATCCGGAATGGGACGATTTATTTCTTTTAAGGTTAAAATATAAGAGTCTGGAGAGGAACGGTTTATTTCTATTAAAACTGAAATATAAGAATCTGAAATGCAGCCGTTTGTTTCTCTTTATGTTGAAATACACTGTTCAGGTATATTATTGGAAACACAGTGTGAAGTGCGGAAAGCAGCCGGACGGGCTAGGAGTAACTTAATAAGTTGCTGTAAGGTGTTCACAGGTAGGTGGAGCCATGCTGGAGGGTACGAGGTGGAGGATTCGTAGAGCGAACTACACGATCAAGGTGGTACCACAGATGCTCAATTGGGTTTAAGTCTGGTAAAATTAGGGGGTCATGGAAGTACTTTGAAGTTTTCATCGTGCTCTTCCAACCAATTTCGGACATTTCTAGCTCTGTCACACGTTTGATTCTCGTGTTGGAAGATCCCATCCTCCCCAGGGAAGACAATCAGCATGTATGGGTATACGCGGTCTGCAAGGATGGATTCAAAACGAATTCGGTCCACAGTTCGGGTTGGAAGCAGAGAATGCCACGAAAACATTCCGTAGACCATAACGCTGCCCTCGCCAGCTTGTGTTCTTCCAGCAATGGTTGAAGACTGTTTGTTCTTTGATGTTTCTCGTCTTACATGCCAACGTCCATCCATTCGATGAAGCCGAAAACGTGACTCATCGGAGAAGACAATCCTTTGCGAATCAGCGGAGGTTGAATTCCGATACTGCCGGGAAAATGTAAGCCTTTTATGCCGATACTCCTCCGTTACCATACACACAGTGAACATCCGTCTGCATCGGAGCCTCATACGCAGCAGGGTTCGCAGAACCGGAGTTTAAGACAACTTTCTGTAGTTCCCTGGTTCATTCGGCCAGTGAGTAGCTCCACTATAGCGTGTCGATAGGCCCTCACGCACCTTCAAAACCGACTTGCAGCTCTCACATCAATGACACCTACTGCTCTGCAGTTTCCAAGTAGTTTGTTTGCAATGGCGCCATTTCTCCAATCACTATGCAGTTTAACCACAGCAGCACACAAACAGTTTACAAACTGCCCTGTTTCAGAAATACTTCCACCCTCGGCCCGAAAGCCGATATTTTTCCCTTTTTGCAAATCTGATAAATCGCTCCTTCTCTTCATGACGGCAACAAGTGATATGTTTTTTAGAATGCCTAGAGTACACCTTATATTCCCACCAAACAAGCTCACGACACGTGTTTATTTTCAGTGACTACGCGCTGTTGACGTCAAAAGTAAGAGGTGGTCAAAATAATGTGACTCGACTGCATAAGCGTCGAAATGCGGGGTCCCCTTCATTAGGGGGGTATTCTTTTGAAACATAAAATATCTGGTTCAAATATGATTTGTAGTAATTTTTTACGAAGGTTTGGCGGAAAGTGTAACCACGCTCCCCAGTTATTTGGAAGAAATGCAAATTTTGCAAAAATAAGTTGAAAAGTAAACTCAACATCCTGTTTTATCTCGTTTTTTGTAAAAAAAAGAGCGTGCTTATGTTACGGTTTGTTCGTCCGTCCGTTTGTACTAACGATATATCTGCACTATTAGCCCGATTTGAAAATTTCTTTTTGCATTGGGAAGCTTGAAATATGCGAATGATGATTGATGATTCTTCATTTGGTTTTTTATTTACGATGTACAATTTCGCCGCTAGAGGTGGTAAATGCAGATGATGTCGAATTCGAAAATACGTTTTATTCCCCATATTTGCTTCTAAACATCCGATTGAAAAAATTATTTTATCTTTCATTTCCATTTATGTCGATAAGTATTTTAGATATAGTTACTTTTTCCAATTACGCATAGATTTTCCGGTAGGGGGCGTAAAAGTAAATTACGTTTTCCCTGATAATTCTTCTTCTAAAACTCTGATTTGAAATTTTTTTCTTCACCGGATACACCTAATGATAAAAAATCTTTTGCATATAATTTCAAGTTTTTGGTAAATAATACTTTCGCCACCAGTTAATTTTTGCTTCTGATGTATTAAGGGATAATTTTTTAATTTAATAACCCTTAAAATATTATTAAGGGTTAATTTTTGCTTCTGATGTAATTGCCAAAATATCTGAGCTCCTAAAATATCGATTAAAAAAATTATTTCGTGAACTAATCCCACTCACATAGATAAACCTTTTTGGAATATTTTCTTCTTCAAATATTCCACAGTTGCTCTGCCAGGGTGCGTAGATATATATCTTATTTTCATTAATACCTCGACTTCTAGGAGTACGATTTGAAAAATTTCTTCTTTGTTGGATAGTGTTTTCAGTGTGACATGTTTGTCATATAATTTCAAAATTTTCAAGTTATTCATAGAGTTTTCGCTACGGGGCGTACAGGTAAATTGCGTTTTCCCCTATATCTCTGCTTCTAAATCTCCGATTTGAAACATTCTTTCTGCACCGGATACAGCTCCTAATAGGAAATCGTTTGCACATAATTAATATTTTTTGTAAAAAAATGGTTTGGCCACTAGGTGGCGTAAATCTTAATTTCCGCTTCTGATACATTTGCAGCAAAATATGAACTTCTAAATCCTGGATTGAAAAAACGTAGTTTCGAGACGGATAGTACTTATGTCGACAAAGTTTTTAGAAACATTTTCTTCTTCAAATAAAGCATGGTTTCTATGCCAGGGGGCGTAGATTTATATCTAATTTTTTTCAATATCTGTACTTCAAGGTGTCCGATTTGAAAAATTCCTTCTTTGTTGGATAGTGTTTCCGATGGTAAATGTTTTTCCTATAAATTCAAAATTTTCAAGTAAATCATAGACTTTCCGCTAGGGGTCACAAAGGCAAATTGCGGTTTCTGCGTTATTTCGGCTTCTAAAGCTCCGATTTGAAAACTTCTTCCTGTAACGCATACAAGACCTGATGGAAAACGTTTTACACATAATTTCTAATGTTCGGTAAACAATGGTTTGGCCACCAGGGAGCATAAGTGTTGGTTTCTGTTTCTGGTGTATTTGTAGCAAAATCTGTGCTTCTGAAGACTCGACTAATTTTTTTCTTGGACCGATACCGCTCATATGGAAAAACCTTTTGAGAATACTTTCTTCCAAAAATAATGCATGGTTTTCCCACCAGGGGACGTAAAGTCATACCTTATTTGTGTTGATATTTCTGTTTGTAAGAGTCCGATTTGGAAAATGATTTCTGCGTTGGAAAGCCTTCCGGTGAGAAATATTTCTCATATAAATTCATGTTTTTCATAACGCACAAGTCTGCAACCAGAGGGCGTAAGTTCACTATTCCGTTCATAGCAATATCTGATGTATAGAAACCTTATTGAAAAACATCTTTCATCCGTCTGATATTATTATTTTCCATTCCGGTTCCTTTGGCTTTGAATAGCTTTGATAAATTTAATATGCGTAAAAACGGATTCAAAAGACGTGCTTATTACACAGAAAATTCGGTGTCAATTTTTTCTTTTTTTTCTTTAAAGAAAGATCGTAAAATAATTCTTTAAATTTCTTTAAAATGGTGGTTTTCCCCTTACTCTCCCTACCGGCGTTTTCTTTTTTTTTTTTTTTTTTTTTTATCGAAGTCGGAATGTGCGCTGCTCCAGATTAAAAACCCTAATACATCTATGAAATAAATATTTGAACAACAAGGAACTCGAACTCAAATTTAGCGGTAAGTTCACGGTCATTTCTGAATAATATGTCCACCCTAAGAAACACACTGTACCCGCCCAGACGCGTCGCAGAGTGCACGTTACACGGAGATATAAGCGGCCGGATGGGACAAATGAGCAATAGGGCGTTACGTCTAATGTTTGATAAAGAATAGTCTAATGTTTGGTAGAGAATTACGTCTAATGTTTGGTAAAGAACGGGACCACAATGTGCAAAGGTAGTGATTTGACGGACGTTCAAAAACGAATTTTCATCGGCTACTGCGTAAAGGCGGAAGAATATCAGAAACAGTCGACTTCGCGGGCTTTTCAGCATCTCAGAAACAGTAGGTTTCGCGGGCTATTGGCGTGGTGCTGTAGTAATGGTGTACCAAGAATGTACCACCGGCAGACCGAGTACTTCCCGACGTCATAACTATGGTGCCCCAAAGGCAATCGATCCCAGAGGAGAACGTACCCTCCGTCGACTGGTAAAGGACAATCGACGAGAAACGATGCAGCAATTTACCACACAAATGAATGCTGGGACACCCAGGCACGTGTCCCCAATAACAGTAGAGCGAACACTGTCAGGCTTGAGTCAGTGGAGTCGACGCTGCGGCGAGGCGCCCTTGTTAACACAGGTCCATCGGCAACGGCACATGAAGTTCGCATGCGACTACTGTCATTGGACTGATGAATATAGTTGCCTTCTCCGACGAACTGACGTTTCTACTCCACAGAAGTGACAAGTGGTGGCGGATTCGACGGCAGACACACGAGAACTAACACCCGGACACTCTTATCGGTCAACAACAGGCCGCCGGTGGCAGTGTGCATTTCTAGGGAGTGTTTTCCTGGTGTGACCTGAGATGCTGCCATCCAGCCAAAGAGTGGTTATTCCCATTATTAGATAGATGGTCATATTATTCTAATACGACAGTGTATACTACTGCTTGTTGTAAACAGCACTTTTGTCACGTCGAAGATAAACGAGCCTGGACGAATGTGTGTGACTTTGCTGTGAGAACAACTATTGTCGAAATTGTGAAATTCAAAACTTTTTCGGTGAAGTAGGTAGAAGCGCCTCCTCGCTCTTGGGCCTGTTGTTCTAACTGACAAAACTACATTTACGTAATGTATTGCTACAGATTTGTCGTCTTAACACATACTTCACTTCTGCATTACGTCACAAAATATGGGTATTGAAATTGCCTCTCCTCTCTCAATCTGTTACGAGACATATGCTTTTTCTCCTAGGTTAGCATCCTATCCATCAGTATTTCCTTGAGGTTTGTGATTTCACCCGTCTTCTTCTTGCAAAATGCCTGTGGGCACTGGGGAACAGCAAAAGATACTCTGTGTTTTCAAAAGTATTCGCACGCTACCAAATGTTTGCATAAGTGCAAATTACTTATGCGCAGGAAGGTTAGCTGTGAGTGGGAAGGTACATACATAAAGCTGAGATGTTTTGTCGTGTTATCAACAACTTTGAAGCGGATATACCATGCGGAAGTGAACTTTTCGCTTTTCATAGTGTGCTGGCCATAAGATGTAATTTGGGTAGCGTTCCCATACGCAGCATTGCATCTAAAATAAGCATACCAAAATCGACAATAAGTGATGTCGTGTAGAGATCGAAACCGGACGGTGCAACGCCAACACACAAACTGACGGAACGTGACTGAGGGGTCATGGTAAAAAACCCCGTTCTTCCTCGGCCGTTTCCATCGTTACTGAAGTAGGAAGTGCTTGTAATGGCTAAGCTAGTACCATAATTATCAGCAGAAACTTGCACAGTGTGTTCTATTATGGAGAAGCAGCGGCACACAAGCCACACATCTTTACCATGAATGCAAAGCGCCGTTTGGAGTGGGGTGTTTCCGTCGTTCCTGACTGGAAAACTGTTCTTTAGAGAGATGGGCCACGCATTTCACTCTTATAATCTGATGGATGTGTTTGGATTTGACGACAGTGGGGCGAAAGACTTTCGTCGGACTGGGGTCTTCCAACTGTTAAATTCGACGGAGGCTCCATCATGGTTTGGAGTTGTTTTATAAGTGGATGCGACTCGGCTTGCTAGTTTATAACACAAACTATGTTCTCTGAAGTGTACCTCGACGTTCCGGATAATTCTGCCCCACTAACAATGTGACACTATTATGGAAATGACCGTTGTCTCTTCCAACAGTATCGAGCTCCCTGTCACGCAGCATGGCGTGTGCTGGACTGGTTTCTTAAAGATGAGCTGAAATTGTTAGAATGGCGTACTCATAGTCCTGATCTGAATCCCATAGAACACCCCTGGGATGAACTGGTGCGACGGATACCAAATAATTCACAACAACCGTCTTCGCTATCCACTCTGGCAGCAGTTTGCAGGACCAATGGCGAGCCATTCCTGTCGTGAAAAGTGGTATGAATTAAAAACACGCCGCGACAGCAGTTGTATAGTTGATAAAGAATAACAACGATACTTTAGCCTTTATTGAGAGAATCACTGCAATTGTCCATGGCAGTGCTTAGCTTTCAGGTCTGAAAATTATACATTATGTCAAACAAACTCTGGGAATTTTTAAAGGATAGAAATGTTAGCAAAATTTGACACCGTTATCTCAGAACGTGTCAATAGCATAACAAAATCTCAGCCTCCTAAGAGTCATATGCCTCATTACTGAAGCCATGCTTTTCAAAACGAAACCACATCTGTTTTAGCAAGTCGCATAAAATGAAAAATCAAGGAATTTGTAAAGAAAGCAAAATATTTTTCGGTAATTATCGACTGTACGCCAGATGCCAGTCACATTGAACAGATAATTTTTGTAGTTAGAATTGCAAATACTGACAATTCTGATGTTGTAGTTAGAGAATTTTTTCTTGGGTTTCATCCAGTTTCAGACACCACGGGGAAGGATTATGCAATTATCTTCGAAGTGAACTCTTAACATATTATGAATTAAATATTCAAGATATGCGTGGATAGGAGTACGATAACCGGGCAAATATATGTGGTAACCGTAATGGCTTGTAGAATAAAATTATGAGTATAAATCCTAGAGCCTTTTTTGTATCTTGTGCATCCCATTCATTAAATTTAGTTATAAATGATGCTGCCAAAGTAACATTTGAAACAGTTAATGTTTTAACATTATCAAAGATTTGTGCACATTATTTTCTGCATTCCCTTAGCTGTGAGATATGCTAAAGCGTAATATTAGTAGATTAACACTGAAATCTGTAAGTTATACAAAGTGGAAGAGTAGAATAAACGCAGGGCGACCTCTGAGATTGCATTTTGGTGAAGTCATGAAAAGTTTAAATTAACTAATAGACGACAATTCCAGATACATGAAAACAAAACTTACAGCTCAATGTTTGTTAAATCTGATTGCGTCTTTTAAGTTCATTTCCTCAATCGTTATATGGAACGATTTTCTGTCAAAAATTGATGTGTAAGTAAAATGTTTCAGTGCCCTGAATCCAACCTAATTGAATCTATTGATGTTTTGAATGAGCTTGCTAAATTTCTAAAAGTGCAGCCAGATCTGATGAGGCATTTAGTAAATATATTAGGGATGCAGAAGATTTAGCTGCAGAAGTAAATGTCGAGGCAAAATTTCCAGTTGTAAGGAGTAGGGCTAAAGTTCGGCTTTCTAATTATTAATTATCTGCTTCTGATTTATTTGTAGCAAAATCTGTGCTCCTGAAAACTCGACTAATTTTTTTGTCTTGGACCGATACCGTGCATATGGATAAAACTTTTGAGAATACTTTCTTCCTAAAATAATGCATGGTTTTCCCACCAGGGGACGTAAAGTGACATCTTATTTTCGTTAATATCTCTGTTTCTAGGAGTTCGTAAGCTGAAGATTACGTTTACAGCAATATCTGAGGGATTAAATACCCGATTTAAATTTTTTTCTTCCGTCAGATACCATTGTTTTCCATACCGGTTCCATTGATTTTAAATAGCTTTGATAAATTTTGTTTGCGTCAGAACGGATTCAAAAGACGTGCTTATTACACCCGAAATTTTGGTGTCATATTTTTTGTTTAATTTCATCTTCAGACATTTCTCGAAATTAAGAAAGAAATTTATATGCATTATGATGGTCTTGTAGATTTTCAAACCTTTCCTGAATGGAATTTTAAGCTGTATCAACCATCGTTAGGTAAAATTGTATTCTGAAAAATTATTTTGTATTTGTGATAGATAAATCAGGACTTTAATAATTTCTTTCTTAATTTCGAGAAATGTCTGAAGATGAAATTAAACAAGAAAGATGACACCAAAATTTCGGGTGTAATAAGCACGTCTTTTGAATCCGTTCTGACGCAAACTAAATTTATCAAAGCTATTTAAAATCAATGGAACCGGTATGGAAAACAATGGTATCTGACGGAAGAAAAAAATTTAAATCGGGTATTTAATCCCTCAGATATTGCTGTAAACGTAATCTTGAACTTACGAACTCCTAGAAACAGAGATATTAACGAAAATAAGATGTCACTTTACGTCCCCTGGTGGGAAAACCATGCATTATTTTAGGAAGAAAGTATTCTCAAAAGTTTTATCCATATGCACGATATAGGTCCAAGACAAAAAAAATTAGTCGAGTTTTCAGGAGCACAGATTTTGCTACAAATAAATCAGAAGCAGAAATTAACACTTATCATTCCTGGTGGCCAAACCATTCTTTACCAGACATTAGAAATTATATGAAATGTTTTTTCCGAGAGGTCTTGTATGCAGTACAGGAAGAATTTTTCAAATCGCAGTTTTAGGAGCAGAAATAACGCAGAAAAGCCAATTAACCTTTGTGTCCGTAACGGATAGTCTATGATTTACTTGAAAAATTTTCAATTTATAGGAAAAACATTTCTCATCGAAAACACAATCCAACAATGAAGGAATTTTTCAAATCGGACTCTTAGAAGTAGAGATATTGACAAAAATAAGATAAACATCTGCGCCCCCTGGCGTATAAACCATGCATTATTTCAAGAAGAAAAAGTTCTTAAAAGGCTTGTCGAAATGAGTAGTATCGGTCAGCAAAAGACTTTTTTTTCAATCGAGAGTTTAGAAGCTAATATTTTGCTGCATATACTTCAAAAGCAGAAATTAAGATTTATGCCACCTAGTAGCAAAACCATTTTTTAGAAAAATTATAAATTATGTATAAGATATACGTCTTCGGCCCTTGGCGGATAAACTGTGGAATATTTTAGAAACAAAATATTCCGAAAAGGTTTATCGATGTAAGTGGCATCAGTCCGCGAAAGAATTTTTTCAATCGATATTTTAGAAGCTCAGAATTTATGGCAAATACGTCAGAAGCAAAAATTAACACTAACGCCCCCTGGTGGCCAAAGTATTCTTTACCAAAAATTCGAAATTGTATGCAAACGATTCTTCATCAGGAGATGTATCCGCTGAAGAAAACAGTTTTCAAATCTGAAGTTTAGAAAGAGAGTTATCGGGAAAAAGGTAATTTATTTTTACGCCCCCTAGCGGAAAATCTATGAGTAATTTGAAAAAGCTACTATATCTAAAATACTCTTCGACATAAATGGAATCGAAATATAAAATAACTTTTTCAATCGGATGATTAGAAGCAAATATGTGGAATAAAACGTATTTTTGAATTCGACGTCATCTGAATTTACGCCCTCTAGCGGCAAAGTTGTACATCGTAAAAAAACAAACGAAATAAAGGATCCTCATTCGCTTAAGATAAGCTTCCTAATTCAAAAAGAATGTTTCAAATCGGACTAATAGTTCCATAGATATCGTGGGTACAGACGGACGAACGGACGGATGGACAAACCGATAACATAAGCACGATCTTTTTTTGCAAATGACGTGCTAAAAACCTTGCTTTGATTTAGACGTTTCGCTTTTAATTAACAAAGGAAAACAGTTTTTAAGAATGATGATGGTCTTGAGCTCTTCAACTAGCTCATAATGAATGGAGTTTTGAGCAGTGGAATTGCAAATGGGGCAGACCCATTAAAACACATAACTTACATATAACAAAAATAATTTAATGCCATCATTTCCTAATCTGGTTATAGCTTTAAGAATTCTTCTGACATTATCATTTAGTGTAGTAACGTGTGAAAGGAGTTTTCCGAAATACTTGTAAAGGCATATTTAAGAACGTCAATGACTCAAGAGAGATTTAGTTATCTTCTATAACTGTTCGCTATAGGGAAGTAATTGTGTGAACGTTTGGAATTATCAGAAGTAATTGGAGAATTGGCAAGTAAGATAGCAAGAAGAGCGCGCTTTTTACTCCATGGGTTCATACATACATACATAAATTTTGCTAAGTTATAGTACTTTTGTGTAATGTGTCACTACGTCAGTGTCTGTGTGGTTGTGATATTTTTGAATAGTTTTGTTTTGAATACAAAATAAAAAAGTGTATAGGGTGTTGTGTAATTATTATAGATTATGTGTGCGTTTTGCGCTTGTACCCCTGCCAAATACATAGAACATTGAAAAAAAACATCCTCCGTGCCGTGGGTTAGGTTAGGAATCTAATAGCATATTTACTTGTACTCGATCCGCATTGGCATGGGCGGCCATATATCTGTGGCACGCTGGCGGCAAACACCAGAGAACAGGCCCTGCGTCATGATATGTATCGTGATGTTGCCTTTCTTACGTTGCATCGAAATTTTTGAATAGTCATTTTTCCTTTGTGGCCTATTTACACCTCTTCGTGTCGTGTTTGTGTATCTCTTCATTTACGTGTTAAGATTTTTTTATTTTGTTTTGACGCTCTTCTATTTCTACTTACATCATAAACCGTGGGACCTGCTCTGTCGTTATGAAGATTTTGCCGCAACAAAATTTTAACAACCAACCATCGAATTAAAAACTCTTTGCTATGAATATTTATTTGTTGCACATGAAATGTTGGAATATTTGCGGAAGTTTTACAGATCCAAAATGCTGACCATTACAAACTTTTTTAAAGAAAATAAAAACTGTCAGCAGCAGCACAATTTTCCTAACAAGATATAAGGGTGAAACAAAAAGTAAGGTCGATGTTCTTGTTACGTATGCTAGCAGACATGCAGCAGATTGCTATTTAGAGAGGGGAGGACATGTGACCTTGACACGTGGTGGATGCAATCGCTAACCTTCTAACCGCAGTTATGCAGCAGCTGTAAGTGCGTAAACATGGCAACTCGTTTGTCTGTATGCTCTATCGTCGAGCAGAGAAGTGTAGTGAGATTTTTATTTGCTGAGGGTGTGACACCGCTGAAATGTTTCGTAGATGCTGGTGCAACATAGGGAGGACAAGCGTATTAGCAAGAGGCCTGTTAACAAGTGTATAGAAAAGATTGAATGGGAACGAATTCCCTTGAAACTGTTAATGAAACTCGCTCGGGCCGTCCGTCGCCCTCTTGCACAAAGGACCATCTGGATTCCATCGACGCTCTAGTTTAAAGAAAATCGCCGGGTTACTCTATCTGAGATCGCTCAAAACGTAAACATTAACTATGTTTCCACATCCTCAATAGAACATGACGATCTCGGGTATCATAAAGTGTTCACCAGATGTGTGCCACAGCAGTTGTCTAATGCGCACTAGCAGCAGCGCCTGGAAATTATCAGAAATTTGTTTGCAGCCGGTGGTATGAGTCAGATCTCAGTATTCGGAATAGGATTCTCACTGCGGACGAAGTATGGGTCCATCATTACGACCCCGGTAGCGAAAGACAAAGCATGGAGTAGAAACATCCGAGCACCCCATGCAGGAAGAAGTTCAAAGTTGTCCCTTCGGTACGAAAATTAATGCTGACTCTCTTTTTCGACATGGAAGGACCCATCGTTGAACACTATTAAGCACAGGGGGACTCATTTAACAGTTGGCCATATTCTGGCTTGCTGAAAGACAAATTGAAGCCATAAATTCGCACAAAATGACGGGGAATGTTATCCAAAAAAATGATGTGGCTGCGCGAAAACGCTCCTCCAAATACGGCATTGGCAACTCAACAAACAATGTACGAGTTGAAGTTTGAGGTGTTAACACATCCTGCTTACTGCCCCGATCTGGCGCGGTGCGACTTTCATATTTTCAGACCTCTGAATGAAGCTTTCTTGGGCACTCTTTTAAAAGCGATGTCCAGGTACAGGAAATGGTACATTTGTGGCTGCAGAAACAACCCAAAACATTTTTCTCTGCAGAAATCCAGAAGCTTGTAGACAAATGTAAAACAAGTGTTGAATGACAGGGAGCATTATGTTGAGAAATAAGGTAATTATTATCTGTATCCTAATTAGTTTCTTTAAGATACGACAACATTGACCTTACTTTTGATTTACCCTTGTGCAAGCTTCCTGCGTGCAGTGGTGAAAAACTGTTGAACTTGGTGATGGAACAACATCAGGGAATGCGGTTTTAACTAAAGTTTAATTGGAATACGATTTACCCCGTAGAAAGGTCTCCAGGTGCTTGAAGAAGTCATTGTCCATAGGGAACAAAATAGGCGAATAAGGGAGATGGAACAAGTTTTCCTACGTAAACTAGTGCAGCGTCTTGATCATCTGGTGTGCAACGTGGGGGGTTTGCGTTATCATGGAGAAATATGAAAACTATGGACAATATGAAATATGAAATATGGAAGCCACTTCGATTGACTGACGAATGCTGTTTCATGGACATTTTTCACTGCAAAACGTCGCTCTATGCCGTGATGGTTTAACCCCATTATGGGAAGGAAGAATGCATTACACCCGCTGCAAAACACAAAACCTGATCCTCGTCCTCCTGGGATGAAGTACCGGCTACGGTATGTATTTCTGTGCTGCACCGTGGACGATTCACTGGGTTATGTCGGACTTTCGCAGTGCACAGCACATTTAACTTCAGGTCCTGTTATTCACAATGTTTTATTTTCGTTATTGCTCCTGAAAATTCACATCCCAGAGAGAAAAGACATAAAAGTAACTACTGCTGATTGCATTCCATGTAATGCTAGAGGTAGTATTTTAACATATTTTATTTTCTTTCTTTTTTTTTCGTATGACCTTATTGCTGAGAAGTACAAGCTACTTATTTAATAAGACATGAGAGTTGATGACACTTTCGTTGTGGCGCAGTGGTCTTAGCGATGGGTTCTGATCATTCGTCCGAGGAGAGTCCTGGTTCAAATCCCGATCAGGCATAGATGCTGTGCTTGTCTTACGGCACTGACTTTCTGCCCTCCCTGGAATCAGTGGCCCTAATGTAGAAACGGGCGACTGCTTTTAGCCTATTGCTTTGCTCACGGTAGTCGTTAAACCCCCAACCTCAACCTCTTAAGTGGTATGCACGGAAAATTTCCGGTGCTAGCTCTACTGCCCGCACTGTTCTATCGCGGATGATTTCCGTGGTCTGTTTAGTGCTCAATGCGTTCACGCACGAAACATTTCCGGGCCTATTTTATTAATTTGAAGGTAGCTTATATGTTGGCCGATTTAAGGGATTAATAGAACGGTTAATTCAAAGATTCAACCTTTCCATTAACCACTGAAAGGATTAAAAAAATTCGTTAGCAGAAGCATCCGACATGCTGGATGTATATACAGAGAATAGCTTGAATTACAAAATTTAGTTCGAAATCCAATATTAGACAGGCAACGGCAGTAGCCATTCAAGCTCTCTATCAGAAATCATTACCCTTCAACTCTTCATGAGTATACATAGCATCCTCCTGCTTGGATTTCTGTAGAGTTAGAACGTCCACTGCGAAAGCGGGATGAGGGGACCTTTTCTTCTCAGACTTCTATCTGCATAATTTAGAATTGGTGGTTCACCAAAGTCAGTTTCTTTCCTAGGTATATCCATTTTTTCGCTCATGGTAATGCCCAGCTTCCTCATTTTCTCGGAATAATGCTGTTATGCTGTTCCCATATTGAGTTTCATCTGGCTATGCCCGCGTTTTTTCTCTGAGCAAAACCTTTCGCTATTGGAGCATTCCACTCTCCAACTTTGTGAGCTAAATTTAAGTTTTCTTTAGATTTACGCTTTTAGAAAGATTGTTTATTTCTTTTGATTGGAGGTTTAACGAGAACCGCGAGCAACTCAATGGGCTATAAGCAGTCTACCGTCCCTAAATTTGGGCCACTGGTTCCAGATAAAGGAGATGGCTAGCGCCGTAAGACAAACCCAACATCCATATCCTCACAGGGATTAAAATCCGGACCCATCTCGGTCGAATGATCAGAAGCAATCGCCCAGACCATTGAGTCACCGGGGCGGAAGAAAGATTGTCCGTCTTTCTAAATGCGTAATGCAACCCACTTTGTGTAAGTAAGATATAGAAGTTATGAATTTTAAATCCAAAAATAATTAGTAGGCAACCCACTTGGTGCAAATAAAATCTAGAAATTAATAAATCTTGAAATTATGGGTTGATAATTTTTTGACATAAAACGCAAAATTTCTAGATTTTATTTGAACAAAGTGGCTTGCCTTAAGCCTTCAGCATTTAAAAAATGTAGCAAGCTTTTATTTAGACTCGGAAGACATATTTTATTTTGCTATTTCAGCGTGCGACGTATTACATAGGTGAAAACATGTGTCAAAGACGACAAATCTGCAGCGAGACATTCTGTCCGTGTAGCTGAGTTGGGAGAGCGATTCACTCGAGAGTGAGGGGGACACGGCTTCAATGCCCGTCACGGACAAACTTGTGTTTTTACAAGCTTCCTCTTTATTTTGAACATTCTAAGTAAATTCCAAAAATCAATTATTAAATCGATTCGATAAAATTGTTCTAAAACGCCCGTAGCCCGTAAGTACAAACGGATATAGCCGCCTGAAACGCTTGTCTAGAGTGTGTCAGATTTCCTGCCCGTACTTGTTCTTCAAATTTTCTCAACCTGTGAGGGATCAGCTGGAGTCACCCTTAGTCACTACTGTTGTTATTAAACAAAGATGTGAAACAACAGAAAGTTTAAGGCGTTATGGTATTAATATTGATACAAGATTTTTGGGTCAGAGTCGTTACCCAGGTATTACAGCCTTGCAATTTAACGTAGGCCCAACGCTGAGCCAACGTTTTCTATTCTCAAAAGATGATGGTTCACTGTTAGGCCTACGTTAAGTTGCAAGGTGGTGCTACCTGGGTAAAGGGTCGTTTTGCTGCGGATAAACAGAAAAGAGCAGTATGTGTTTTTTTGTAGAGTCAGATCATGTGGAACCCATTTACTGTATTTATCTTTCTCACTTTGACTAATACCGTTGAATATCAATAAATTTTACCAAGGTGTACAGCGAATTTTAGTTCTTGTACCGTTTAGCAAGGACCAGAGTAAGTCAAGGCCTCCGTATCATCCATAGTTTCTTCTAGTCAGATCAGATCAGATCATAGGTAAAGGATGAATCATGAAAGAAATACGGGATTACACCATTTAATACAAATTTTGAGGATAACAATCCGATTTTTGGTGTAAATGTGACCAGGATGTTAAGTCAGATAATATCTGAAAACTTGAAAATTTCATCGGCCTGGAGCGGGACTCGAATCCGCGTCTCCCAGATAGCGCCCGGGTATGCTAACCACTACACCGATCAGAACAGCCAAGGTTCGACTTTTCAGATATTATCTGATTTACCATTCTTGTCACATTTACACCAAAAATCGGAATGTCATCTTCAAAATTTAGATGGAAATGATTTTAGGAAAGGAGTATTTAACCCCAGGTCTTAAACAACCCTTAAAAAGAGGAAGCTAGGAGATTTGGGATTGAGTGACCGATAGGAAAGCGACACGGAAGCGAGGTAGAAAGGGGAAGGAAGACGCCCTTATTTAAAACCGTGGGGCCAGTATCCGGTGCCCAAGGGTTTAACGTGCCCATCCGACGCACGGCGGATATTTAGTGGTTCGAGCGTTCGTACATGCCTGAAGTGGAACCCGAGGTTTTCTTGTGGCAGGCACGGACGTTGACCACTAGGCCATCCACGGCCTTTTTTTCTAGTCGACCGCGTGTTTAATTTAAAAGTGAAAATATTTTGGATCCTTTTAAATGCAAAACAATCCTCATGAAACTGATGACAAAGACGAAATAACCAGCGCTTTCTGAGCAGAAGCCTCGGCGCGTTCAATTTACTCATCACAAGTCACATCCAGCATTGCACATCCGACTAAGTTTCGAGTAATTCCTAAATCACTTGTCTATTACACGAAGCCGTAAACAAATCCGGTATTTCATATTTAACGTCCTAGTAAGAGAAAAAAATGGTAAAACGTTTAAGGAAATATTCTTCATGAATTTGTGGTATGACACTTATCTGTTTGCATTTTAGTGTAAAAAAATTAAAACCAAGAAACTTGCGTTAAAGTTATGTAACAATTTTCGACGATCATGCTCCATTTGGAAAGGAAGCCTGCCCAGAAATTCGGTTCAGATAACGTTACAATATATTCTTTCTTTTATATTTAAATTGGCAATTACGCAGAAATAGATAAAGGATTATTGCAATTTTCTCCTTATGCAGTTCTTAAAGATTTCAATAAATATTTTGCCTCCGTCAGTAGAATATGTTCATAATTTTTAAGATCTTCCGGCGGCCACAGTGTTCTAAGCGATGACTTCTGATCATTCATCCGAGATGAGCCCGGTTCGATTCCTGGAGAGGCATGGATGGTGTATTTGTTTTATGGAACTGGCTCTCGCCCTTCCCTGGAATCAGTGGCTCTAAGTTAGGGAAGGGCGACTGCATATAGCGCATTGAATTGCTAACAGTGGTCGTTAAATCCCCAATAAAAAGAAATCTTTAGAAAACACTTCATGCCTTGTGTCTGAAAGCATACGAAGATACATGACTTTTTCTAATGATTATGTTGCTTCTCGGTATTGATTTCATTGCAATGTTGCTCACTGTATTTACTTAGCAAATACTTACAATTTCTCATTTATGATACAGCAAATTTAAAGAAATTGTTTTTTTTTTCAATGATATAATTTATCCTTCTCCTTTTTGTTTCAGGATTTGCAGAATTTTCGGGCTGATGCACTTAGGTTCAATCCGGTTACGTACAACCCTGTATTTAGAAACATGAAGAATCTAACAGCTCTGAATCTATGTGCATGTACTTCTATTAACGTGGAAACGATGGAAGCAATTGCCAATTCACTTATTCTTTTAGAATCTTTGACTTTGTGCTCTTCAGGAATAAAGGATGACGGACTATTCGCCCTCTGCGGTCACAAAGAAACTGTTGGCAAGCACATTATAAGCTGTTGTTATATCAAACAGTGCGATGTGAAGTGTTTGATGAAGCTCCGGCACCTGGATATACGTAATTCGGATGTGAGCAAAGATGGAGTCGCTTGCGTTCTGACGCATATGCCAACAATTCGAGATTTTGATTCCCCTGATAGTGGAGTCGCAGCTGACGCCATATGTGAAATTGACGCGCAAAGGAAGAAGTGCGGAATGCACCGTCTGAAATTTAATATAACGTCACTTAAGTGCCCGAGCGTTGTTGAAAATTGGGAGCCTGTTTTTGGAAGTTGTCCTGAACTGCAACGCTTAGATTTAACCATTTCAGGTGATAACCCTGAATGCGACCGGCAGAGAGACGAGATGTTGGCTAAATACAAACTTTGTGATCTAGAAAAACTTTGGATTTACTGTGAAAGAACTGACTGTATGTTTGAAAGTATGAGAAACTTTTGGATGAACAAAGGAATTCAAATAAAGTCCTTAACGTTAGCCCACAGCAGTTTCTGCACGTTATTCAATCCAAGGGATCTTAGATACATCTTAAGAATGTGTCCGTACTTGGAAATTTTGGATTTGGAACACATGTTCCTTCTTTCTTCAATGGGGATTCAACCTTTTGAACAATATCCTTCGTTGAGAAAGTTACAAAAACTGAACATCCGCATGGTTGGTGATTCGGATTCATTAATTGTCGAAGAAGCCTTTAAGATAATTAATGCAGCCAAGGAAATACATGAGTTGACTTTGGATATTCCTGCAGAGAAAACATTACTTGATGATTTACTATTGAAAGGAGAATTTCCTTTCTTGAAGCGGTATGTCCTCTTGCCATGCTAATGTAACGCTTTGAGTGTAAAACCTATGCACTTAACTAAATCATTAAAGTGATATATTTAATAATTAATGTATATCATGCCCTCATTTCTATTTTTATCATGCATTTGTAATTTGTCACAACCGTTCGTGTAAATGTATCTTTTGCTGCTGGAGTCATGCAGCTCTTGGCAAAATAAAATGGAATATTTTTTGTAATTTTGAAATAAACCGTTCTTCTAGTAGTTGATGTTTCCGAATTTCACTTTTGTCAGTATTCCTTCTCATTTCTTATTTTTGCTTATGCTTCCAACAAAGTTTTAAGGTGGTGTAGGATACAAAATAGTGAAACACTTCTTTATGACTTAATGCTTCAGTTCTCAGGGTCTTTGTATTAAATTATTTTACGGTGTTTATTGAAAGTACTAGTTAATGATCACTCAAACGTCTGTGTATTCTTGTCTGCTAGAAACATATTTGAAACATATTTAGAAACATATATATTTAGAAACATATTTGGTGCACAGACCAAATTTTGTTACGTAATACTAAAGTACGTGGTATGGAAATTTACACGAAACTTTTTCCGATCTGGCGATAGGACCGTCAAGCAAAAATTAACTGAAATATCCGTAAACTCTTACATTACTTATGTCTCTTAGCACTAGTTTCAAAAAGATATAATTCAAATAAAAGATGGTAGCATGGAATTTGTAGTGTATACGGTCCATTTCTCAATGCGCGGGGTTCAGAAGGGTAATATGATGTTAACAAGAAAGAACAGTTTGTCCACAGCACAAGACCTTATTGTTGCCTCTTTCCAAGGACACGAAGTTTGAGAAACTCGAACACAAGGCATGGAGGTTCATTGGATAGCATATTTATTAGAAAACGGTTCACAACAGTACCATAAACATTCAAAAACATTAAAACTGTTTCAAGACGGAGATTTTCAAGAATGGTGTAAATGACGGCAAAAGACAACGAAGTACACAAAATCAAAATCACCGGTACAACGTAAAACAAGAAAGATGAAACCGAATTTTTGTTTGTAATGAGCACGTCTTTTAAATAATTTTTGACATGTAAAATATATTTCAAGGGAGATCATAAAAAAATGTATGTATTCATCACAAGAGAAAGTACACTTTCACCACCTACAGAAAATCTACGCAAAGTTTAAAATACGCAATGTGAGCGCTTGTTATGTATTACAAAAATCCACAAGTACACGCAAAATGTTCTACAAAAAGTCACTGGAATCTGGTGTTGAGAGAATTTTTTCAGTCACCCTTTGAGGAGCTGAGATATCGGGAAAAACGAATTAAACCTAATTGCCCCGTGGAAAGAACATCGTGTATTATTCTAGACAGGAAATATGCACTAAATACCTACTTTCGTGGTTACTTGTATCTGAAAGAAAGCTAATTTTTCAATTAGGTTGTGAGATGCGTAGATGTGCAAAAACCTAGCTTATGCCCTCTGCTAGCAAACTTGTGCGTTAAGAAAATTTGAAATTATGTTCAGAATATTGCACACCAGATATGCTCTCCGACAAAAAAGGTTTCTTCAAATCCGACTGTGAAAAGCAGATATATCGAAAAAATAATAAAATATTATATGTATCTACCTCCCATAGATGAGGAATTGTGCATAACTTGAAAACGAAACTGTACTCCAAATATACACTGCCGGAAAGTTAAAAAAGAACACCAAGAAGGTATTGGCGGACGATCATGAAATTTGCATATGTTAATGGGGTCTAGTTTATGTAGGTGTGATGTTAATTTCGGGACCACCCGGTGAGCGCTTATGCCATAGCACGGCATAATATGTAAATTATCTTCGGTGGTATTTAAGGAGTATGGCGAAGTGAATGTAATCAGTCGTCGGCGTACGGACACGTGGGAAGACCCTGAAGAAGCTGCAATGCCTGGACATGGAAGACGTGTAGGATTTCAGCAGTTATCGGACTTTGAGCGAGGTCGTCTAGTCGGACTCCGCGAGGCCGGTTGTCTTATCATCGTATTGCGGAGCGAATTGGACGGGAAGTATCGGTGGTGGTACGATGGTGGCGTAGATCGTCTTCGTAACATTCCCACACGGGAAGACGTGGAACCGAGAGTCACAGACGGACTGATGAGCGGACCGATCGACGCATAAGAAGAGCGGCGTTACAAAGCAGAACATTCAATGCGGCGCAAATCCGAGCTGCCGTTGCACCTGGGGTGACTGTGCGAACAATCGGCAACCGTCTACTGGATGCTGGACAACGTGCACGTGTGCCTCTGGCATGTGTACCTCTGACTCCAACCCACCGTCAGGAACGGCTGCAGGGGTGTCGCCAACGTCTTTACTTTAGAACGCAATGGCGATCTGTCGTGTTCAGCGATGAAAGCAAATTCTGCTTGGGGGCCTCCAATGGCCGTATGCGTGTTTGCAGGCGCACAGGGGAGCGTCTCCACCTTTCTTGCGTCCGCCAGCGACACACAGGGCCTACACCTGGTCTCCTGGTGTAGGGAGCGATCAGCTATCACTCCCGTACACAACTAGTGTTTGTACCGGGTACGTTAAACAGCACCTCCTACATCAACAACATCATTCAGTCCGTTATAGTGCCATTTGCAAGGTCGATCCATTGTTTTATTTTCCAGCAACATAACGCACGCCCACACACGGCACGTGCAACGCAATATGCACTTCAGGGTGTAAGACACCTTCCATGGCCTGCACGTTCACCGGATTTGTCCCCCATTGAGCACTTGTGGGATTTTATGGGACAACGACTTATCCGGTATCCACGGCCAGCCACGACCATCCCCGATTTACGCGTCCTGGTTGAGAATGTTTGGAACTCAATACCTCAAACTTACATCCAACATCTGTAAGACAGACTCCATGACAGAATTGCACAGTGTGACGCAGTTCATAGCGGTTCAACCCCGTACTAACCATGTTACATGAAAATGTTATTTTTCAGTTTACCAACTAATACAGCTGTATTTTGCCATAACGTTTGATCACGTTATCCTCTGTATTCCGTGTTTTTGCTGTATAAATGTCGTTGGTATCAGACGTCTCCTTCTTGTTCTTTTTTCACTTTCAGCCAGTGTATATAATGTATGACTACAAGACTTGTTGTGTTGAGATAGAATAAAAACAGCAACGTTTATCCCAATAAAACGTTTATTTTATATCTACTACATTTTCGCAGAGCAAGCAATTTTTTCCGCATAATCATGACGAAAGATGATGTTGAGCCAAACGCTCTGCAAAACTATAGCCGATTTATAATAAACATTTTATTCTGATAAACGTTGCTGTTTGTATTATACTCAAAACAGTCTTCGTTTTGAGTGAAATACAAACAGCAACTAGGAGTCCTCCCATTGAATTCTTCACGATGGTCGTTAAACCCCCAAACAAAAGCAGAAAAGAACAGTCAGTATCATCCAATCAGGACTCAACTGGGCGTTACAGAATGCAAAGTAAAAATCACACGTCTCTGCCGAAAGGAGTAGCCTCAATTCGACTAAAACGTAGTCAATCATACAAATTGAATGGAGGAAATTGTACTTAGCAAACAACTGATGATATACCCACACAAGTATACAAGATTCAGCGTATGAAGTAGAACAGATATCAACCATGACACCTAAAGGCTTTCAGGAAGGTTTTCCAAAGCCCATGATCTCTTCAATCGACGACAATTTCTGTCTCGCCTCTTATGTAACAGCAGACATAAGCATCTCGTACTTTGGAATAAATGTAGATACGTTCTTAAATAAAATAGTATGCTGCGGTTAGAAGTTCTGAAAGTGATAGCAAATTCAGAAAGTATTGAGCGGACAGCTGGTCAGATAATACTGGACGGACAGATGTAGACAGCGTAGATAAAGTGATATCTCGTTGCCTTCTGTATAAAGGTGAGTATTAGAGACGTGAGAAAGTCCAACGTACGCAGACGTAAAGACTGATAATGAACGGCGTTTAGAGGTTGGAGCACTGAACAACGCGCCGACTCCTACACCTTAGAGCTAAAATCTAGTTTTATCTGAATCAAGGAACGATGATGAAGAATTATGAAATTGTGGCATTTCCGCACCAAACAGCCAAGAAGCTCTTCAGAGTGAACATAACCTTCAAACAATAAGTCTTCAGCCGTTGAACGTTACGAGAAACTTGAAGGTGCGGATGACCCTAAAGCCAAGAAATCTTATCTCCAACAAAAGTATAACAGGGACGGGCCACAAACGTAAATCTTGGTCAAGATAGAGGAAAGGCCTTTGGGAGGTATTTATACTATATTTTGTCTAGAGAAAAAAGGTAGCCATTATTACTCGCAGTTCTCAATGTCAGATAAATAACTCGTTGTTTCGTTTATTGGCACAAAAATTACAATGGCCGAAAAGTGCAGAGTCCCACGGTTTACAACAACAAGATACTAAAACGTAAGTTTAAAAAGTACGCCAGAAAAGGAAATCACAAAATACGGTTTAAATGTCTCACAAAGAATTGTCTACACAAAAGGAAAAATACAAATACAAACTCAAATAGAGGACACAGAAGACATCATAATGTTCGATTAAAATGCAATCCACGGTTTTTGGGTTACATGTTAGAAGATTAATATCAAAAAATCAGCACGTTTAAAAAAATCCAACTCAGACGACACAATCATGAAACATGCACAATAGTTAGAGGTCAGGAGCTACAGAAGAACGAGAGGAACATCTAACTCTCCATGATAAGACACGGAGATCAAAGATAAACACGCGAAAAACGTCATGTAACTGTCTGGTTTGAACAAATGATAAATGCTAAGCAAGAAATGGTCGACACTCAGACTGTACAAGGCGATGAAGGTTACCATCTGATACACAATTAAAGTCACTTCCAATAGAGACCATGATCAGCGTTAGAGATGTAAGATACTATACGTAGGCTTCAGTACTTGGAGAACAGCTAATGCGGCATTATCGTGCTGAAACGAACACGATATGAAATCTGGTATTTCTTTCGAAACTTGAAACACATGTAAATAAGGAATCCATCACATTAATCTACAATTTGACACTCACCAATATTTGCTGTAAAACTGTTGTGGAGGGTAATTGCAACATTAGAACCTGTAGTAGATATAGCATGTTTATGATGAAACACATACGGACATGTGCACCGTATATGTAAAAGTGAACAGTGAGAAGTTCGTCTCTTGACACATTAAAACGCCTTTTACTCTGTTATTTGATGTTTCAAAAGTACGTTGATATTCGACGAGATCTTCAGAAGACATGCTGCCACAAGGTATGTCCGGTTGCTGAAGGAATTCAATTTCGAGTTCACGCAGATAAGTATACGATGTTTTCTGTTTAGTCCGGGGGCAAGACATACAAGATAGGTGTGTTGACTTCCCGACAGACACCGGCGTCAAAAGAAGGGACTCTTCTGTAGAAAGTGACGCTTTTTGGTGTTCGGAAGAAGAAGTAAGATGGTAATTAGATATCAATCATTCAGTTACCATTTCAGATGCTGGGTGTTTCCGGGCAGATAATTAAGCATCTAGGTCCATGCCATCGTCCTTGGAATCTGACTCTAAAACGTCAGTTGCAATCATTCCCTACAGGAATAGCGATCTAGTGAACGTTTCAGTTGCATCTTGTTGGTAAGAGGTAAGGGGCAGAGAATGTGGTAAAACAGCATATGATGACGGAGGCACCTTCATCTTGGAAGATTTTGAAGGTTTTGTTATTGTGAAACTTGAGTGATCAACTGCTGATAGAGGTAGTGGTGGGGAAAGAAGAATCTGTTCTCTTGGAGCAGGAACATAAACTGCAACAGAATGTTTAGGTTGGGAAAGTGGAGTTGGCGGCTGTGAAGGCTTTTCCACAGTCTCCTCAGGGTGAGAAGCTGCTGATGCCCGCTGACGTAAAAGTGCGGAGATTCCGCACGCACATTTCCATCTTATTTATAACAGGAGCATGTGTCACCCACATGAACATATATTCCGTGATTCTAGTTAGAAGGTGTTAATCAGATGAGCAACGGCAGAGCATTAATAGTCACTTCATTAGGAAATGCAACCTGAACTACTCGTTTAAAGGTACAGATATGACCAAACCTTTCATTAGAGACCATAGGAATACTGAGCAACTTGATTCGTCTTAAAACAAGATATTTTTAGATTGATCCGCAGTCTACGTTTTATGTTTCTGGTACCACTGTAGTTTTTGTTTCATATTTAACTGTGACACCAGATGTTTTGCCGACACACCACCCAGGCGGGTTCCTACAATCTGCCGTCTTTGGACCTCCGACAGGTCACCCATTGTGCCTTCACCTCAAACGAAATGATGCAAACAGCAATTTACAATGCAATCACACAGACCCTTTAGAATATAAGCAACAATGTTTTACCAAAAAAGTATAGCTACATGTTCGGTTTACACAAAAAGCAGCACATACCAAAGTCCCTGTTTCCAGCGAGGTGTTTCTATTATCTTGAACAGCCCCTGTACACTCAGTAAAATATTTTTGACATAGGTCGGGTGGACATCCGGTTAGGGCAACAAACCCGAACTGAACGCAGGGGATAAAGAGGTGGACAGCATTGCTTCCCAACACTGTGTCGCAGTCGAAGAACATGGGTGACGTGGTGGTCTGTGCGACTTTTTTTATTGGAGGTTTAACGACCACCGTGAGCAACTCAGTGGGCTATAAGCATTCGCCCGTCCCTAAGTTTGGGTCACTGGTTCCAGGGAAGGGAGAGAGCCAGTGCCGTAAGACAAACACAACATCCATACCTTACCGGGATTCGAACTCGGACCCCGTTCGGACAAATGATCAGAGGCCATCGCTTAGACCGCTGCGCCACCGGGGCGGCTGAGTGATTTTGATCAGGGATGCATTGTTGGTGCAAGACATATGGGCCATTCTATCGCTGAAGTGGTAAGAACTCTATGGTTCCTGAGGGCTACTCTATCAAAGGTGTACCGCGAGTATACTTTTTGACGGACATACCCGTGTCCAGGGACCAAGCAGTTGCAGACCATAAGACATATGGGCCATTCTATCTCCGAAGTGGTAAGAACTCTAGGGTTCTTGGGCGATACTGTATCAAAGGTGTACCGCGAGTATACTGTTGACGAACATACCAGTATCCAGAGACCAAGCAGTGGTAGACCATACGATATATGGGTCATTCTAACGCCGAAGTGGTAAGAACTCTAGGGTTCCTGAGGGCTACTGCATCAAAGGTCTACAGCGAATATACTCTCGACGGACATAGCTGTGTCCAGAGATCAAGCAGAAGTTCCACACACCATTGGACATGGCAGTGTCCACACGCCATTGCTGACCAGTGTGGATGTGGAATATTGACGTTCGTATAGACGTACCGCTTGGCAACGTTGGCGCAAATCACATCCAGGATAATTATCGGAGGATCAAACAGCGTAGCAAGGGAACAGTACGACGTATGCAGCGCACCCGGGCCTACGGGAGAGGCACCATACTTCTGTGCAATTGTTGCTACTTATCATCGGAAATTATGCTTCGTTTGGAGCCGGGAACATTAAATCTGGAGCACTGCAGAGTGGTGCTGCATCGTGTGACCAGATAAATCTCGTTTTCAGCTGTACAGAAGGGACAGGATTTATGATACCAAGTTTGGTAGGTCTGAATTAAAAACTGTAGATTTTACGAAAATTTTGCATATGGGGGGCTCTTACCCCCTGGGTCTTGAAATGTTCCGAAAACCGTCTACCGTGTAAGTTAAAGTACCATGAGATAATGTACCAATTTTGGTGGTTCTAAAGTGGAAACTGTAAATTATACTCAAATTTTGTGTGTGGTAGGGGGATGGAGTCTGACCCCCGGGCCGTGACCCGTTCTAAAAACCATTTACCGTCCAAAAACCATTTACCGTCTAATGTTTTTAGTGCCAAGGAAAAGCGTAACAATCCTATCCTGTCTAAGTGTCTAAACCTTATAAATTTGATAAGGGCGGGAGACTTTCGAAATCGTACGTTTTCCTGCATTCGTTTTGTATGTAACCAAAATTTGTAAACGCGACGAATTGGTCCTTGACAAATTGACGCTGGCGACGAATTAACGTGACACCCCGCTAACTCTTGCTTTGTAGTACTCCTTGGTTCCAAACATCTTATTTTAGACCTCTAATTCATCCCATAGATGCTCTGTAGGATTAAGATCAGAGCTCTGTGCTGGCCAGTCCACACACGATAGGGAATTATCATCAAACTAGGCCGTAACAGTCGTTGCTTTATGGCTCGGTGCATTATCCTGCTGGTACCAACACGGCTCAGTTCTATATTATTGCCACAGAGTTGGTTGGGCATAATTACCCAAAATATCGAGGTAGGCGTGCTGGTTAACAGGTTTGTCCACGATAATCAATGGGCCGGGACCATACCACAAAAACCTCCTCCACACGAGTACACTGCGTGCTCCAAACTTGAACCTAGGAACAGCACAGTGTGGTAAATTGCATTTCACCGGCTACCGCCATACCCACACACGACCTTCAGACTGATGGATCGTGTATCTGGTTCGATCAGTCGATAGGACCCGTTTCCATTGATAGATCACTGGAAACGGTCCACGATAAATATTCTTTACACCATGTTGAATGACGACTAGCATTCCGAGTAGAGATGAAAGGCTTATGAGTATCTTCACGTCCACGGTAACCCATGGCATGAAGTTATCTGCGAAAGGTACGAGCACATACCGAGGTTCCAGCATTGTTCCTCACTTGTACACTGAGGTCTTGTGCAGTACTTCGTCGATTAGCTGTAACGACTCTCCTGAAGCTTCGACGTCCTCTATAACTGATTTTCTTTGCTCTGCTGGTAAGTTTTTCTATTTCAGGCACGCCATTTGTCTTCCACTTATTCAGTACATCCAAAACAGTTGACTTGGGTACGTTTAAACGCCTCTCGGTTACCGTTATGGACAACCCATTAATATAACATTCAACAATATTTCCTTTTTCAAAGTCAGTTCTCTCCCGCCGCGATATTTTCACTCAACCTCACAGTGCGGTATGATCGCGCCCAGCTGTAGGCTTGTTTTCATACCATTTGCAGCTATACCGCGCATCTTAACAACGCAGCGGATCCGCTTGCTTTTGAAGGGGTGTCCGGTGGCTTTGGTCATTATAATGTATTCTGAAGTCCTCACAGAGAACGCGTAGAATACATGTAGTTTAATACAACTATACTGAAGCAAACTAAATCTAAGAGCAAGATGCATTATTTCCCATTAACTAGCAGCTGATATAAATCATGAGTGGTACCCACTCAGTAGCTATTTAATAATTTGCACAATAATACAGAGAAACTCTTCCCGTCTCAAGGAATCGGATTATAGAAAACCTACTTCTGACAGACTAACTCATTCACAAAACTATTGTAATTTAATGCTTATCAGACAAACTCACAATTGAATTAATTAACAGAAAGCTTAAAGTTCAGATTATGTGACTCAGCTTTTCATCACTTCTAGGATTGCAGTTAGGGACTCCTTCCGTCTCAAGGAATCGAATGATAGAAAACCAACTCCTGACACACTAACTCATTCACTAAACTAATTTAATGCTTAGCAGACAAAATCACAATCGAATTAATTAACAGAAAGCCTAGTGTTCAGGGTATGAGATTTAGCTTTTCATCACTCTTAGCATTTTAGCTTAAGGCAGAGCATTCACTTTACAAACTCGAATCCTCCAATCATTTTGCTGCAAGGCTTTACCTTCAGAAACCTGTTCATTCATTTGTTCAATGGCACATGTACTTGGAGTGCCACTTTATCAAAACAAATAATCAACGCTGTCAAATTATTGAACATGCTTTGTTCTAGTTTGTACAATGAAAGTAAAATTTTGTACGTCACCGGACGTTGTACTTTTCTGCGCTCTAAAAGAGCCACTTCAAGAACATACTGCAGTACTACTTTTCCAAACTGTGTACCAAAGTGTTGTACTGGTTTTGTACAGTTTTGCACACCCAAAAGAAAGTTTCGTACACCACCAGACGTACTATGTTTTGACTCTCGTTTGTGGCTGTCGAACATGTACTTAGAGTGCCACTATTAGACAGCCAAAAAGTACCACTTCCGGTGGTGCACAACATTTTGTGTTGGGTGAAGAAACTAGGACAACCACTATTAGACAGCCAAAAAGTACCACTTCCGGTGGTGCACAAAATTTTGTGATGGGTGAAGAAACTAGGACAACTCTCTTGCAATGTTTATTTTTGGTTTTGGAAAATTAGCACTCCAAGTACATTTATCTTTTTAACAAGGCGTTTAGACCTACGGCGTCATGTCTTTTCCCTTCTGTCAAGATTCGGTTGAATTGCATACGAACGACTAAACCTTTTGAGTGATCCAGTAATCAAAGACTGTTATCGAAGTTACTGAATCTTCGCTTTTGAATTTCGTCTTCGATTGTTGATCTTTCTGTTCTTATCCGAGAATGCGGCCACAATGGCCTAATGGTTAACTTTCGTGACTGCCGTAGGAAAGTCTCTGGATCGATCCCAGGCAAATACGAATGCTCGAGCCACTAAATATCCACCGTGATTCGGATATGCACGTTAAGCCGTTAGTTCAAGGGTACTAGGCTCCTGGTTATACATAAAGGCTCTGCCTTCTTTCTTTGTACTTTGCTTCGGAGTGACTTTCTTGTCGGGCACTCTAGTCCTGATCTCCTTCTTCTAAGGGTAGTCTAAAACCTGGGATCTGACACTTCCTACCTAAAAGGCTCTACATAAAGCTCTGTTATCAGAGAATTTAGAGCCGCGGTAAACCAGTGGTTAGCACACTCATGTGCCGTTAACTGGGATACGGGTTCGATCAAAAACATTTGCAGCAACACATTTTTGGCAGCGGCTGTAATGTTCGTCGAAACACTTCTGGAACACATTGTTTGCAATGCCCTTCAGTACAAGCAGAGATGTGTTTTTAAACGTCTTTTGCGCTCGAAAACTGACGATCCTGAAGTCGACGTGTTAACTCAGAGAAGAGGTGGTCACAGTGAGCGAGGTCAGGTGAGTACGAAGGGTGTGGGAGGACAACAGTTCTTGCTTTGCCGAGAAACCCATGAGCGATGAGTGATCTGAGTGCCGGTGCATTGTGATGCAACAGCACCCACGATTGATCGCCCCACAGTTGAGTCTTCTTTTTACGGATCGGCTTACATATACATCGTATCATGTCGAGATTGAATTTCTTGTTGATAATGCGTCCTTCCGTGATAAATTCAAGCTGAACAATATCCTCAATGTATAAGAAGAACAGTAGTATGATTTGTTACGATCTCGGCGGAATTACTGCTTGCGTGGAAACGATTGCGATTTCCACTTAGCTCATGCCCGCTTAGTCTGAGGGTCGGAGAAGAAGCACCATTTTTTATTCCTCGTTATGATTCTTCTAAACAATTGTGGGTCTTGGTCGGCGGCGGTTACGAGATCGCCCGCCATTTTAATCTGTTTAGCCAACTGATCTTCAGTTTACATGCGTGGCACGATGTGTCGACATCCCTGCTGTATCTTCAGATCATCCGTTGACACGTAGTTTTCGATATCCCATCAGCCTCTGGTATTTGATTAATCGTCTGTTGTCTGTTAGCGGAACAATGGCCGCAAACTTCGAAATGTTTTCATCCGTGCGAGCTCTTACTGGCCAGCCGCTTCGTTCGTCATCTGGTCTGAAGCGTCGATGTCAATTGAATCTTTGTTACCGCGACAGGATGTTTTTGCCATGAACTTGCCTCAACATCTCGTAAGTTTCGATTGTAGTTCTGCGCGAACGAACGCAAAACTTAAGGTTAACGCACTGCTCAAGAAACTGGTTTTCATCAATTACCGAACACTCCGTTGTTGTTTACGATACCAGGATCTTCCGCAGAGAGCGCGTAACGTAGATGACCGAAACCAATTTCCCTGTGAGGGGGATAATATGTAATGTAATCCAGTAATCACCGTACGTATGAGATACACATGCTTTGCTGTGTAGGCGCAGACCGCGAACGCAGCCAACTCTTGGCTTCTTTTTATACCGTTTGCAGCTACTCCGCGCATTTTAACAACGCAGCGGATCCGCTCATTTGCTTTTGAATTTTTTCCATTTTAAAATTTACTTTATGAGTGTCCACTCTCGGGCCATTAAAAGGTCCTCTGCGCATTGAACAATCCTGCTGTGGAGGAAGAACTGCCTTTGTAGCAATAAACTGCGGAGAAGGCGTTTTGAAAGTATAAAACTGGTTGGCCTATACCGGTCTCCTAAAGTTGAGTTCCGTGCAGGCTCCTAGCAAAAATGTCTGATCGGTTTTTGCCAAAACCTCTGCTTCAAAAAGTCAAATTTAAAAAGATTAGATCGCCTTATCCTTTTTAGTTTGAGGAACGCTTTAACTGATTTCGTAAGTTTTCTGTTTATAATTCTGGCACTAGGCGGTGTTACGGTAGATTTCCGCTTGCATCTGTTACTCCGCTTCTAAAAATCGAATTCTGTATGCCATTTGCTTTGTGGCTAACAGTATAGATACGATATACACCTTCTTGAAATAATAAAGTTTTCCGGCTGGGAGGTAGAAACTTAAAAACCTTTTACACCTTCAGTGCTTTCAGGAAACGTATTAAAATAATTCTTTTTACTAAAAAGTTTTCCTATGAAGTATACTTTTCGCATATTTTCATTTTGTCGGTAATCACAATACTTCCGTTAATGGGCGTAAAGTTATATTACTTTATTTTTCAGTTGAAAAGCACAGTTAAGGAGAAACTAATTTATCTTCAGGTTAAGTGTCTAATATGGTGATCACAACACGATAGAAAAATGTAAATGTTGCAAATACAACCATTGCGATAAAAATGAAAAAAATAAACCTAAAGCACTCAGAACGAATCACTTAATTCAGATTAAAATTAGTATGTTCAATGTACATGTATAGGAAAGGAAATGATTGCAATTCAAGAGCAGATGGGCCATTCGTTCGAATAAAACAGATACATCGATGGGGAACAAATCCATAGGCTGTACCGACACCTCTGGCTCGGATTCAAGCGGTTACCCAGCGTGGCACAGAACCATAATTTCGAGGATGCTGTCCTGAAGTGTAGGAACCTGATGGTGTCCAACAGCGAGCCATTTGGTTGACGTACTCTTATGGGCATAGGTATTGTCTCATCATCTTCCAATTACATTCGATTGGTGAGCGGTCGAGCAATGGGGCTGGCCATTAAACGGTGTCGACATTGCGGATACAGCCGGATAAATAGTGCCGTGTGTGGCCGGACATTATTCTGTGAGAAAAATCGTTCTATGCTGCTGCGACAGGAATGGCTACACAACAGGTCGTATAATGTCGTCGACGTACAGTTGAGCCGTCAGTGTGGTACGAAGAACTCCGAAGGGTGTCCAGCTATCGTAGGAAATGGCACCCCAGGCAGTAACTCCCGGTGTGGGAGCCGTGTGCCGTTCCACGGTAATAAGCAGGATCCGTGCGCTAGCCGACTCCTCTTTCGACACGTATGCTCTGATTATGAGCGTAAAGTGCAAACCGTGATTTATCAGTAAAGACAACACGACGCCATTGGGTAATATCCCATCAAAAACACAAGTATTGGGAAACTGCCGACCGCCAATGATGGGTCATAATGGATGAAATTTGCAGTTTACGGTAAAGTAGCGATCCTTCAGCGCAAGCATTTGACGGCCCTGACACATCGTTGGGAATTACAGGCCTCCGAGCAACCCCAACACGAGGTGGTTGGTTGGTTGGTTGGTTAATTGAGTTTAATGGCGCAAGGGCCATGGTTGGCCAAAGAGCGCCAAAGGACATCAAGCAAAACTAAAGCAATAAAAACGTACACAAGGTTAAAAACAGGCTGATGTAGTAAAAATGAAATATGATAGTGAACAAGTTAAAAGCTAGATAAGTTTAAAAAAGTCAATGTCTTGTAAAAACGAAAACACTGCTTTCATGTCGCAGGCTTCGCCAATAATAGTTTGCAGCGTAGCTGCTCCTTCGTCCAACAGATGAGAGTGAAAATGACGAAAACGATGATCACAAAACCGAACACAAGTACACAAAACATGAAGGACAGTGAGACGACAGTTGCACGTCTCACACACCGGGACACTCTCGCCACACAGCAAAAAGCGGTGAGTAAAACGACAGTGCCCAATGCGGAGACGTGCAAGAACAACTTCCTCACGATGGTTCTTCCGCAAACTAGACATCCAAAGTCCGATCTGTGGTTTGATGGCATAGAGTTTATTGCTGCCCTGCTGAGACCACAGGGACTGCCACTCATCCATAACAAATTTCCGGATCAACGGCCGATAATCTCGGAAAGACAGTGGCAGCCGAGCTGGCGACATGGAGGAAACAGACCTGGCAGAGAAATCTGCCAGCTCGTTACCCCGGATCCCAACATGGCCAGGAACCCAACAGAATCGGACCAGGAATCCAGCACCTTCCAAAGTTCCAAGAAGACGACGGACATCACGGGTGACCGGTGAGTCCGTGTCCTCTGGAGAAGATAGGACTTGGATGACGGACTGGGAATCGGAGCAAATCATAGCGCGACGATGAGATCTAGACTGCACGTGACACAAAGCGAGGTGTACCGCACGCATCTCTGCCGAAAAGACAGTGGATTCCGGCGGAAGCCTCTCAGCATGGGAGGCATCGCCACACACGAAAGCGGATCCAACAACCTCACCGGATTTCGACCCGTCAGTAAATACAGGCACGAAATCCGGGAAGAGAGACCGTTTCTCGGCAAAGAGCTGCTGGTACACCATAGCAGGTGTGGAAGACTTTGGCCACACACAAAGGGAAAGGTCAGCCGTAGCTTGAACCGGCTGCCAAGGCGGTTCATTGTAGAACCGGGTCAAACCAATCCTTGACAGGTCTAGACCAGCATCGCGCACCAAGTTCGACAACCGAATCCCAAACGTCGGAACACAGGAAGGCCGGCGTGAGAATAGGCGGTCACATTGCGGTTGGAAAATAGAACCATGCAGTGGATGATCAGGAAGAGACTTCAATTTGGTGAAGAATTGAAGAGACAGCTGCTTACGTCGGATGCACAACGGCGGTTCATGGGCCTCGACATGCAGGCTATGCACGGGAGAGGTACGGAAAGCACCAGTGCATAGCCGCAGAGCCTGGTGATGGACAGGATCCAGAGGCCGCAACACGGAAGGACGTGCCGAACCGTACGTTACGCAACCGAAGTCTAACTTTGACGGAATCAGAGAATGGTAAATGCGAAGCATTGAGCACCTGTCAGCCCCCAAGATGTTCGAGAGAGGACCTTGAGGATACTCAATGACTTCGTGCACCTCACCTTTAAAGACTGGATGTGAGGTCGGAAGGTGAGTGCTCGGTCAAATGTTAGCCCAAGGAACTTGACTTCTGACACTACAGGGATGGTAGAACACCCCAACGGAGGCTGGGGTCTGGGTGAAGGCCCCGTTTGCGGCAAAAATGCACGCAAACGGTCTTCTGGGTCGAGAAGCCAAATCCATTGTAGGAGGCCCAGGTAGAGATCTTATTAATGGCCGTCTGCAGCTGCCGCTCAATAGTGCGCATGTTAACAGATGCGCAAGAGATCTGCAGATCATCCACGTACATGGTGCCACGGACCGTCGGAGGAAGGAGGGTGAAAAGATGATTAACACGAAGGATGAACAATGTCACAGAAAGAATGGAGCCTTGAAGGACACCCTGCTCTTGTGGGTATAACGCAGAGAGGGTCGACCCGACGCGCACACGGAAACTCCGGTCCTGGAGAAATCCGGCGATGAAAGATGGTAGGTTTCCCCGCAATCCGCACTCGTGCAGATCACGGAGAATGCCGTATCTCCAGGTGCGGTCGTAAGCTTTCTCCATATCGAAGAACACGGAGACCATGTGCTGACGCCGGACAAACGCCTCTCTGACAGATGTCTCAAGGCGTAGATGATGATCTGAGGTGGATCGGAATTTCCGAAATCCACTCTGATGACGTGAAAGAATGTGACGTGATTCCAAATAAAAAACGAAACGAAAATTGATGATGCGCTCTAGAACTTTGCAGAGGCAGCTCGTCATAGCTATTGGTCGGTAGTTCAACGGGTTAGCGGGATCTTTACCAGGTTTGAGAACAGGAACGACAATGGCAGTGCGCCAAGATTCGGGAAAGTCACGCTCGTGCCAGATCCTGTTAAACAGGACCAGCAGACATTCAAGAGAGGACGGAGAAAGGTGCTTCAGCATTTCATAATGGATGTTGTCCGGTCCGACAGATGTTCGGCCGGACCGATGCAGGGCAATCTTCAGTTCGACGGCAGTCAGCGGGCTGTTATAATCGGTAGCGGAAAACGGTCCAAAGGAAACCTTTGACCGTTCAAGCCGTTGCTGTACCTGCCGGAACGAAGCAGCGTAATTGCGGCTGCTGGACACCGAAGAAAATGCGGCGCCCAGACAGTCAGCAATACCCTGAGCGTCAGCAACCGTTCCTCCACCACTCTCAAGAATGGAGATTTCCCCAGAAGGGTACTTACCCCGAATCTTGCGGATCCTGTCCCAAACGATCTTAGAGCTGGTAGTGGTGTTAATTCCGGATACGTATCGTATCCAAGATTTCCGTTGGCTACGACGACGTACCAAACGCGCGTAAGATTTGGCTCTCTTGAAAGCAAGTAGGTTCGCGTCGGTGGGGTACCGACGAAAACTACCCCAAGCCCGATGTTGGGCCTGACGAGCTGCCTTGCAAGTGGAATTCCACTAAGGTCGCGGACAACGTGGAAGTTTAGTCGAAGACTTAGGGATGGTAAAGTCTGCCGCTTGCACAATACAATCCGTAACCGCCGCAACAGCTTCATCGATCGTACCCGAGGTCACCATGGCTGGAGTAATGGTCGCTGAAGCCGTGAATGAGTCCCACTTGGCGCGATCGATAGCCCATCTAGCAGGGCGAGTAGGATGACGGTACCCGTCACCTGCTAGACGGATATCATCAGACACGCTCCAGGACCAGTCAGGATAGAAAGATGGCGAACTCAAGGACAGATCAATGGCTGAGTACGAGCGGGTGGGTTCATGAAAGTAAGTGACTGCCCCGGTGTTGTGGAGACAGAGGGACGTGTTGGAGAGAAGGGACTCAACAACACGGCCCCGGGAGTCACGAGTGGCAGAACCCCACAACGGACTGTGTGCATTGAAATCTCCTAAGATGAAGAAAGGAGGCGGCAGCTGGTCAACTAAATCTTCCAGATCCGAAAGGCTTACAGCTTCAGTTGGTGGTATGTAGATGGAACACACCGTGAGCAGAGTGTTCACAGATAGTTGCACTGCCACCGCCTGCAAAGTCGTCCGAAGGGCAACCGCAGTGACAGGGACACCATGAGGAACAACGACGGCCACTCCTCCGCAGGCGATAACGCCGTCCTGGTGATCTTTACGAAAAATACAGTATCGGCGCAGCGAAAGAGTGTCCGCCGTGCGAATCTTCGTCTCCTGGAGACACACGCACACAGGTGTATGCGAAGACAGTAAGCCTTTCAGATCATCAAGGTGGCGTCGCAGATCTCGGCAATTCCACTGAATGATGGAAGCCATAATGCGAAAAAAAAATGGAAAGAAAATGCAGAGACGACTAAGACGCCTCATAATACGTCTCAGAATCCATAAGCTCCAGGCCGTCTGCAGGGTCAGGGGGTAAGATAGGGTTGTGCTTACTCCCCGTGTGTTTTTTTGGCTTTGCCCGACTCTGAGTGTTAGGGCTGTGTTTCGGTGAGGATGCGCCAGGTTTCACTGGATCGGGTTTCAGCTTCTATTTGCCCTGAACCTGGGTCCCAGTGCTGGCAGAGGAGCATTTCGGCAACGATGTGGATGTCGCCTTGGAGTCAAGACGGCGAGACTGAAGTGTCTCCAATCCAGCAGCAACGATGTCCTCGAAATCGTAGGGACACCGCGCTGGGATGTGAGCCTCAGTCTGGACAGCAACAGTAGCCTTCTGGACCACCACTGAGGCATACGAACGTCGACCTGGTGGCCCAGGGGAGATCCGCCGTCTGGCCTCTGGATAGGAGAGATGCTCAATAGTCTTTAGACGTTGAATCGCCTGCTCCTCTACCCACTTGGGGCATTGCTTAGAAGCTGCAGAGTGCGCACCATCACAGTTAGTGCAGTGTTCAGAAGCTGCCGAACATTCCAGCAAAAGATGATCCGCAGAAACACAGCGACCACACTTAGCCACATTACGACACGACTGCTGGGAGTGTCCGTAACGCTGGCACTTGAAGTACCTGAGGGGATTGGGTATATAGGGTCGAACGTCAAGATGTAAGTACCCTGCCTTGATGGAAGTCGGCAGGGTTGGGGAGTCAAAGGTTAAGATGATATTGCGAGATGGAACAAGTTTCCCATCTCGCCGAAACAGAATCCGGCGAACCCCAGTGACATGTTGTTCCCCTAGTTCGGCAAGTAGCTCCTCATCGCTGCAGTCAATTAAGTCGCTGGAGGTGACCACGCCGCGAGAGGAATTCAAGTAGCCGTGCGGGGTCACTTGCACCGGAATACCCAACAATGCGGTCGTGGTGAGCAGAGTGGTGCTATGTCTGGAATGAGAGGTTTCGACAAGAAGATCCCTTGAAGGAAGCTTCTTGACATTGCGCGGAGAGCCAGCAACGGCCTGAAGAGCCTTATTGATCCAGAAAGGGCTCTTTGCACTCAAAGGTTGTAACGGATCGATAGAATGAATTAAGAGAAACAGAGCATGGCAAGTGTCAGAGACAAGTTTATTTGTGGAAGGGATGGTCCCATCCTCCATTGGACGCTTTGGTGTCGCACCATGGGAAGTGTCTTTGGAACCCATAAAGAAGAGAGAAGATTCATCCGCCGACCTCCCCACCCACTACCGAGCCCAACGAGGGAGAGCCGGAGGTCCGCAAGCCCAAGAGGACGCAGGACACGGCTCTAGGGATAGTCAGCGGATATAGCAAGTTGGTAGGGCAGACACACGCTCAGCGTGCACCCAGACTTTCCCGGAGAACACCCCTTTGGCATGCCCACCCTACCCTCAAACTCACCCAGCCGAACAGAACGACAAGCCGCTAGAAGTCTGGACACCACTCGGCCACAGACTGCCTGACTAGGAGTGGGTTAGCTCCCAGCCTCCCGTTTAGGGTGAAGCAGAGGGCAAAGAGGAGTATTGGCATCTGGAGACAACTACAACCCGGCCCCCAGATACCTCAGCATCCAGCATCCCTTTTCCACCTGTACGGGTCACCGCACACGGCAAACATGCAGGTAGGTCTAAGCTAACCAGCTCCGGAAAAACAGAAAATGTAACAGAAAAGAGAAAAGACAGGGAAGAGAACGAGGAACAAAACCCGGAGCTGGCGCCTCATCACAACCGCAGCAGCCTACAACTGAGGCGGGTACATGCCATTATATGAACTGAAGACGAAAAAAGCAAAACAATAAGAGAAAATCGGCTCGGGCCAACACGAGGTGGAAGCCGCGACACGGCGCATGCACAGAAGCAACACGTGTAAAGTCTCTCCTGGTACCAGTTAGTTAAATTCGACACCTGTTATTTTAGAGGATGTTAAGAAAAAAAGCCGTATGTAGAGAGACAAATTAATTTTCTAACGATATGCCTCGTTGACGTCGATTACCGTTGGAGGAAATTTATATAAATAATTAATAAACTGTAAGAAATAGTCAGTTGCTCTCTCATGTATTTATAGAAACTAATTTCGTAGCAAATATACTTCACTAACACACGAAGAATCGAGAATACAAACAATTGTGAGACACACCTACTCCATTCCCATGAACAATAAAAAATAATATCCGAAAACTTAGTAAATGTATTGTATAATCTTTCGCTAAAATGCAATAAATCGCTTTAACCAAAAGTCTAGGAAAGACAAAAAAAAATCGTTTTGTTGGGAAAGAAAATAAGAATTATACGCGTACAAACAGGTATTTCTGAAACAAAAACCGGTATAAATACATTATAAAATATTCAAGTGTTTGAAAAAACGAAGCAACCAAATGCGAATATATATTCCATGGGTTTAATACACAAGACTGGAGGAATTAGCTTCTAAAGATAAAAACCGGAAGCAAAATAAAATATATTTCGTATTTAGAAAAACGTAGCTTCGGGCCGTAGAGAAGAAGAGACAATGTTAAAAATGTAACAGAATCTGACATGAACGGGTAAATACATTGACTAATCAATCGCCTTTTAAGTCCACAAAAGCTTTGGAAAACGTCTATAAGTTGGTACGTTCGTTTAATATGAGTGAAGTTCCATCAAGGTAAATAAAAAACCGTTATTTTGAAAAAAATATGAATCATGTAAAATAGAAACTTATGAAAAATAACTTGCAATATTATAAAACAAGTTTGTAAAATCATGCAATGCATTGATTATAATACGCTTTCCAACATACCAGAAATCATTACTTATGTTATCACTCAATGGCAGGGGAATAAATCTTGGTCCTGTTTCCTGACCTTTGATCCCATTTCGATGATATTCAACAGAACCGGTTCGATATACCTCCGAAATAACATGATAAAGTTTTGTCGCAATCGAAGCATTTTTACACGAGTTATGATGCATAAGGGCTATGGAATAGATCCCGCTTCTGTGTCCTAACCTTTGACCTCATTTCGCCCATTTTCAATAGAATTCGTCCCCTGGAAGACTCCTACAACATACTAACATTTCATCCAAATCGAAGAATATTTACGTAAGTTATGACGCATAATGGCGATGGAAGTGATTCCGCTCCTATGTCCTGACCTTTGACCCATTTCGCCCATTTTCAACAGTGTTTGTCGCCAGGTGGTCCCCTACCACATTCTAAAATTTCATCGACTTCGAATCTTTTTTACGTTAGTTATGACGCATAATAGCAGTGGAATGGATCCCGCTCCTATGTACTAACATTTGACCCCATTTCGTTCACATTCAATAGGATTCTTTCCCAGGTGTTCCCCTACCACATACTATAATTTCATTGAAATCGAACGATTTTTACGCGAGTTATCGTGCGGACGAGCATACGCACACAACGCGTGACGTAATGAGGCAGAAGGGAAATGCGACTATCTGGTCGCAAGAGTGTGACGTCTATAAAACTTTAATAGGATCCACACACACCGCGTGACGTAATGAGACAGATGGCGTGACCGCGTGCCAACATTCTCAAACGCGAGATTGTGACGTCATAAGATGTCTAAGCGTTGGTAACATTAATGGAACGACGCCATGACACCAAAAACGTTATAATTCGTGGTGGTTATTTTACCCACTAAACGAATTCTCCTAAAGTTGAGATCAAGCTAAATCGATTTCTAGAACCAGAAAACGGTAGATTAACGACTTTCATCAAAATTCTTAGAGCTGTTTTCAAAATAAAATGTACATACATACATACAAGAATTGCTACTTTAAGGTGGACGTCAAGTAATTTTGCTTCCTTTACTTCCAATGGAAAACTATCTGTACATATTTTCTTCGCATTTAATGCGTTTTCAAGGATGAAAATTTGAACATCGATTAAAATAGCGTCATTTCATAACTTGGAATACTTAATATTTTCTAAACCATAACCGTAATTATGCAATCCAACATTTATTTGTCCACTGACGTCATCAAAGTACAGGTCGCGCCATCTTTTTCTGGTTTCAACACCACCAAAGAAAACGTTATTGTTTTTTAATATAATTATGCTTATGTTTTAGAAAATGTTAAGTATTCCAAGTTGTAGTATGAAATTATTTTAATCGATGTTCAAATTTCCACCCTTGGGAACACACTAATTGTGAAGGAAATGTGTACAAAAGGTTTTCCATTGGAAATATAGGAAGCAAAATTACTTGACGTCCACCTTAATAGTGTGGGAGAAGTGCGATGGAATGGATCCCGATCCTATGTCCATTGTCCCATTTTCAACAGGGTTCTTCTCCAGTTGGTCCCCTACCACATACTAAAATTTCATCGAAATCGAACCATTTTTACGCACGTTATGACGCATAAAGGCAATGGAATGCATCCCGCTCTGATGTCCTGACCTTTGACTCCACTTCACCCATTTTCAATAGGGTTCGTCCCCAAGTAGTCCCCTACCACATAGTAAAATTTCATTGAAATCGAACCATTTTTACGTGAGTTATTGTGCCGACAGACAGACAGACGGAAAAAGCTGGAGCATATACGCTTCTTCAACCTACGGTTGGAAAGCGTAAATTAAAAAGAGAACACTGCGTTCCACATCGCACAAAAAAGAAGCTGACTTCAAGCAAACGCAACGCAAGTAACAAAGTGTAGTAGTTAAAGCATCTGCGCTGCAACCAAATCATCGTGACTTCGACGCTATCCTGACACATTGGACGCTTTTCCTGACTGTTTGAGTAAATTTCCCCATCGCCGTGACGTCATTCGGATAACTTTCGTGAGGGCCATAGAAGGGGAGTTGTGGGAGGTTTTTTTTATGGCCACTGCTGGGTGATTGACGGAGAAGTTTCGGCAAGCCATCAATTACGTCACGTGATTGCCGGCTACCACTGCCGGACTAAATTATGCTAGCCATGATTTATGGCACGCGCTTGCAGGTCCGCTTAAGGACCGATTGTGGCAGCCACCGCGTGTGATGGATAACTGATGGGCCTCTGGGAGCGTATGACAACTTATGAAGGTGAGAGCTCACGGCCCGCAGCTCGGCCGAGCTGCTGTCCGTGTGGTGGCCGCTGGGACATTTTACTTCCTTCTTGGTAGAGGTAACATGGGGCTGGTGCACGTCTGGCTGCCAGTGTTGGTTTGAGTGCTGACCCAGCAAGATTGCGTTTGCTGGGATCCCACGTTGATCGGGCTTGTCAAAACTGAAACCTAATCAGTGAGCATCACTGGTTAAGTTGCTGTGGTGTCGCCTGTGCCGGCGATGCTCCCTGGTCAGTGAAAGTCAACCGAATGGCCTCCTCGAATGTAGTCTCGGTGCCTCTTGTCGTCTGGCAACGTTTCGGATGGCCATGTGGTGCCTGTAGCCTAAGAAACATGAGCATGGATGGATGAGAGCGACGAATTCGGTTCTGTTTGTGCGGTTTTCACATTCGTTCGATCCTCGCATTCTGTCTTTGCCCTCGGCCTTTATCACTACCCACGTGCCTATAGGATATGACCTCCTTGACTCATTAGCGCTAACATCGCCTGATGGCCGTGTCTCTCAGACACATATGTCGATCGATTCCCTAGCCTTAGCTCTAGTTCTCTCCATCGTAATCCTTCTTCCATTCTCCTATAACGGTATGTTGGATTTCAACTTTAGAATCCTAAGTTTCTTTATTCTTTCCAGATAAAGAAACAGAATTCTTAAGTTGGGAATCAACACTACGAATATTTAAACACACAACCGACCTCTCTGAGACCAACTATATGTCCTCTTTTAAACTTGGTCAACTGCTCGTGATGAGCACGGATGTGACGTCAGGGGATCCTCCCAATCCGTGTAGCTTAATGCAACCACAATCCCGTGTCAAAATTGCTCTTGTGTGCGAGTTTTGATCTCGATATACCCTCCTGGACATGGATACGTGGTTCCCTCTCTCTGTGGCAGAAAACTATTCAGTCACTTGTCTTTATTTCGTAATCATTTGCGCATTCAGCCCACATGTATGCGGAGTTTCATCAGTATCGAACAACTTTCTTGGGCTGTTTTTTTTTTTGTTTTTACAAAGTATGTACTTCAATGACATGCTTCCGTGCCTATATGGAATAATTTCAGGACAGCTGGGGAAACACTGGCCTAGGCTGATTTATTCATTTTTTATGTTAGGCATGGGAAACGCAGAGTACATTTGTTAATAAAGTCGGTAAGAATTCAAATTTTAGTCAGACCTATTTTCGAGCTTAGGAAACTTTGGTCTACGAAATCAAAAACTCTGTGGATGACGACTCCAAGAAGAAAATGATGGTTTTTTTTCTCGTTTTATTAATTAACACACACACACAGACAGACACAAACATATAGGTTACAGATAATGCAGTAGTACATCGGAAACTCAGGAAAATTTAAAGGCTAACAGTGTCGTTTGTAGCGTGATCTCCGAAAAACAGCTACTTGCAATTATTTTCTAACTATTCATTTTAGTCCTCCAATTGTAGATGATAGTAGTAGTATTTGAGCAGTATTCTATTCAATTATTTTTTTTCCAGCTCGAGAAATACAGGACCTTTTGTGGACACGGTCATTGCGCTTTAAAAATTTCACTACTTATCTAGGATGAAAATAATGCTTTCAATATACTTCTCTTTTCACAGAAACTTCTTCCCAAACATGCTAAATAGTTAGTACTTGTAATTTGTATATAAGAATGACAGCAGCGCGTATAACAACACCTATCTATTGTTACATGCATTTACAGCGTCAACATTCCAACCGGCACCACGTAATGGAATTATTGTTAGCTTTATGGTGAAAATAAAAAAAATAATTGTATTGTTTGATTTTGACAAATAGTGCTTTCGTCTGGTTCTAAATCCAATAAAAGTCACATTTAATTTATATCTTTTTCTGGAAGGAGAGTTTCTGAATCGTAGGTGTGCGGGAAGACGTCTGTATACTATGTTGTTCATCTGGTGTTAATAAACCACGAAGGCAACGATTAGGAGGTTTTACTAAGGAAATGGGTATTTCTATTGATATTTTGCTAGCTCACATGGATCAACTGCTCGCTCATTCTTTTCTTTTTTTCCGAAACAATTTTAATCCTGAATGTTCATCAGTTAGTGTAATTTATTATCTCATCAAATATGACTAAAATAGACATATTTTAGGTTACCTTTGTAAAATTTTGGGATTAGTGGCACTCCGAAGAAGCTTTCTCAGGATCATATCGAGAGGGAAGGAGAAAAGAATATCGACACCTGATTGGTCACGAGAAACAGCAAAATATTCATTCTTTTGTATTCCAATTATTGAAAATCTAAAGTTCCTCCACAACGTCGCTAAAATCGACGTGCATTTTGACGTAGCTGTTAGACACCCTGAAAAATCCTTTTCACCGCTAATGTAACCCCAACAAAATAAAGAACCCGTTTTTTTTTTAATGATCAAGTGTAGAGGATTTTAGGAAGGGAGTGTCTGACCCCAGGTCTTAAAGAATCCTTAGAAATAGGAAGCTAGGAGATTTGGGCTAGAGTGCCTGATAGGAAAGTGACACGGAAACGAAGTAGAAAGGGGAGGAAGACGCCCTTATTCATTACCGGGGGCCAGTACCCGGGGTCCAACGGCTTAACGTGCCCATCCGACGCACGGCAAATATTTAGTGGATCGAGCGTTCGTACCTGCCTGGAATCGAACCTGAGGTCCTTTCCGTGGCAGTCACGGACGTTGCCCACCCGCGGCCTTAAGTAATCCGTGTTATTCTATCATGGATTATATAGCATTTGCAGCCTAATATCTCGGAAGCCTAATATCTCGGTTGGCAAAATACCTCCCTGCATTTAATCCCCCAGTAAAAACTTCCATTCAAAACAAGTAGATAAATAAGGGGTGCGAGACAGTTTGGTTAAATTAATATTTTCATAGTAAACCATTTGTCAGATGTGCAGAAAACAGTACTACATGAAAATCCTTTGATCGTATCTCCGTGAAATACAGGTGAATCACATCTGTTAAACTAAGTGTTCAGGTATGTATTTCTGATAGTGACCTTGCTATGACCTGTGATCCGATTAACCGAAATATTTAGCTTTAAGGGATCTGATTGGCTGGGTGTTAATCCCCTAATTTCCGCACCTTGTCAAACTGCTGGGAACACATCTAGCCATTTTCTCAGGGCCATTAACTTGTTCCATGTTTTGTTAAAAGGTGCGTTGAGTGAACAGTGCAAAATACGGAAGACATTGCAGATTGTTATCGGATTTCGAGGAGTATTTTCGGCTAGCAGTGACCACAACAACTAGTAAGTTTTCCTTCCTTAATTTAATTTTATAACATATTTTTATTTTAATACTTTTTTAATATGATTTGCTCAAGTAGTGTAAAAAGATTACTTTTGCTTATGAAAATAATTTCTGTCTTCGTTTTGAACGGAGTAGTGAAGTTAAATTTTATTTAACGGCTGTTAATTTCTGTATGAAAAAAAGATAAGTTACCATGAAATTCACACTTTCTTTCGAGAAACATTTAACTAAATGAATATGTCGCAAAGTTAGACTTGATAAATTTCATTGTTGTACGAAAAACATAATTTGATGCTTTTTGTCTTACATGAGTCTACAGTTGGGAAATTATTTAATCAAGTCATATCTTGAGGAGAGCGATTGCGAAATGTCGACCATAATTTGGTCGGAAAAATATTATATTCCCAGAATTTCAGTAATGAGACAACAATTATCCACTTCAGTTTTTTCAACAAACCAAAAGTTTCACTTCACTTTTGCTGAAGTAAAACTTATTACATACAAAGTGTTTAAGCAACTAAAAAAATTAAATCAGTGTATGCGGACACATGAAATTCGTTTATTAATCTCGAATTTTTGCTTTTGCAAATTACGTAACTCCTCGGGGTGGGATGCTGTTTAGTGTTTCTTCTTACTTTTTCATTTTTACTCACGATTTGAACATTAATGCATTTGCGTGCAGTGCTTATAATTATTATTTCTGCTTCTTTGAAATGCTTTTATTACGAGAAAATTATTGTGAGCTGAGAGAAGCTTTCTTTTTTTTTAGAACTTCATTTTTAAATTTAGAACTTTATTTAAAATTGTTATATTTAAAAAAAATGTAGTTAGCGCAGTGTTTAACTAAACACGTGTATCTAAAGAGAAATATCTTACTTTCAAACTTCAGGAAATTAGAAATTGTCAAAACTTATGGAAACATGTGTCATTTTTTGTCATTAATCAGTTTATTATTGCAATGGAAAATGATATATATGCAATAACTAAAGTGACCAACTTGGCCCAACTAAGTAATCTATTAAGTTTTATATCAGAAAACTAATTTAAAATTTTACCTGTACGTACATCTTGTTTTCCCACTAAAACTATACGTAGAAGAATTGTATCGAAAATATAGTGATAAAACATTTCTACCTTCAGTATGCAAGAAGTCTGCAAGCACATCGCACTTCAAATTAAAATTGTGGTGCAATGGCCATATGTAGGCCCACAAATTTTGTAGGAATACTGTAGAAACGTCCACGGCTGAAAGGCAAGGAATTTGAGAGTTTGAAAAACATACACCTCTGCTATCCATCACACACACACAGACAGACCCATCTGGACCACGTTCAGCCAGTAGGTTTGGTGCAGCACTAAATTTTCAGCCGTGACAATACGTTTATAAGAGAAAAATATGTATTTGTGCTTCTTAATACATTTTCAGTAAACTGCTTTATGACAATCCCATACCCGTTTTTGAAACTTTAACAGGCATTTCAGCAGATACATTTAGGGGATAATTTTCCTACATGCAGATATTGAAAAATAATATGTAGAATTTGAAGATCGTCGAAATTTGACATCTGGAGATCAAGAACTTTTTGCATATACTGGGTGATTCAAATATTTTGGTGCAAAAGTAAAATGCGATTAAAAAAGATTTGTGAGTCGGAGAGACATGCGGTTTGCAGATTAATATTCACCGAGGTACAACATTTTCTATGGCATCACGAAAAAAATAGTTCAAAATCTCGACAATAGAGAGCGCTGCTGCAAAGAAAACGAGAGGCGAGAATTGTGAAATGAGATCTACGTTGAATTAGTGAAACCTAATATTTCATCATGATATACAGATACAAGTGTTCGCAACTACATTTCAGTATTGCGTGCATATTACGCTTGATACAGCATTGAACAACATGTCAACGGGAATGGCTGATACTTCCAGCCGTATAGCGTCTTTCAGCGATGGTAAGGTCTGGGACATGGGATTTCATGTAGCCCCACAACCAGAAATCAGCGGGTGTGAGATCTAGGAGGCCATTCATATGCACTATGCCTGCTCAATAGATGATCGGCGCTAAATATGCACACCTGATTTCATGTTGTATGCAAATCATTAGCTAAATAAAACAGTGTGGTTTTGCAATCAGAATGGCAGCACGAATTTTTATTATTTTCACACATTGGAAATGTGAATTCTTTTCTCCGTAATGGTTTTGCTGTCTCATCCTAACGTTAATTTGTGCGAGTGATGTGCAAATGTCGCTTATGTGGCATTCCCTGCAGCAGCGCCCTCTGTTGTCGAGATTTTGAACATGTTTTTCTTGATGCCATACACAATTCATTACCTCGTAAATATTAATCTGCAAACCATATTTCTCTCCGAACCATAGATGTTTTTTAATACAATTTTACTTCTTCACAAAATGTTTGAATGACCCGGTAAATATAACTTTTGTTGCTTCAAGTGTAAAGAACGGAAGTAATTATGCCAGAATTAAAAATTTCGAAACAGAAAATTTTCCTGGTATTCAAATGCCATTTGCTTTTCATTAGTATACTAAAATTATATACATAAAACCGAAGTAAGTGAGCCTGCGATTTCTGTATCACTCTCCATATTAAGTGAATAACTTCCTTACACGATTGCAAAAAAATTAGTTTCCCGTAAAATATTATAGCAAAAAATCCATACATTTTAAAATGTATTTTCAGGAAAGAGGTTTCTTCGAAAAATGATTTTAGCAACACAAAATTATCTTCCCATAAAACATTAAGAAATCAACGGAATAATAACGGGGGAAAGGATTGTTTGTTCACTGCGAAATGAAACGTGCTTATCTAAAGGAATGTTAAGATATCATTTAGCAGAAAAGCACGTGCAACTAAATAGTTTAGTATTTGGATTGTTTGTTGAGTTAGAATATAAGCCTACTCATAGTGGAAGTAAATGAAGTTTAAAATTCTTGCAAACAGTAATCTGCCGAAAAATGCAAATTTCCATTTCTGTGTAACTGAAAAATCAGCTAGTCCAGGTGGAACACTGATTACAATCTCTTACGCGAATATGCCCTTAACAACGATCGCGCTGAGAACGTTTAAGCGTCTGGATGAGTAATCCCATAGGACGATCCCACCCCATTTAAGCCTCTGGATGAGTAATCCGATAGGCCGATCCCACCTCGTTTAAGCCTCTGGATGAGTAATCCCATAGAACGATTCCACTGCGTTTAAGCCTCTGAATGAGTATTCCCATAAAACGATCCCACCTCGTTTAAGCCTCTGGATGAGTAATCCCATAGAACGATCGCACCTCGTTTAAGCCTCTGGATGAGTAATCCCATAAAACGATCCCACCTCGTTTAAGCCTCTGGATGAGTAATCCCATAAAACGATCCCACCTCGTTTAAGCCTCTGGATGAGTAATCCCATAGGGCGATCGCACCTCGTTTAAGCTTCTGGATGAATATCCCAAAGAACGATCCCACCTGGTTTAAGCCTCTGGATGAGTAATCCCATAGGGCGATCGCACCTCGTTTAAGCCTCTGGATGAATATCCCAAAGAACGATCCCACCTGGTTTAAGCCTCTGGATGAGTAATGCCATGGAACGATCCCTCCTCGTTTCCATCACCAAAAGGAGAAAGCGACCCCTCTCAACTCAATTATACGTCCTCTCTCAAACTTGCACAACTGCAAGCGATGGGCACGGCTCTCACGTCAAAGCATCCTCCCCGTCCGTGTAGATTAAAGCAACTTTAATCCAGTATCACTATTATTTTTGCGTACGAGATTTGCTCCCTCCTGGACATGGATGCGTGGTTCCCACTCGCTGTGGCAGCCAACTATTTAATCATTGATTTTTACTTCTAATTATTTGTGTATTCGGGCCCCTTGCATGAACAGTTTCCATCAGCATCGAACAACTTTCTCGAAACGCTTTTTTTCTAAATAGTACTTCAGTGAAATACATGCAATTTATAACGTCAGGAGAGCTAGGGAAACGCTGGCTCAGAAGGATAATCATTTTTTTTTGTTAAACATGGGAACGCACATTTCATTTTAATGGTATCTATTTTGGTATTTAGGAGACGTTGGTCTACGAAATAAAAAGTCCAGTAGAGGACGGCTGCAAGAATAAAACTAGTATTTTTTCAGTTTTGTGTGTAACACGTACAGGCGCGTAAGAACGTTACCGTATTGCGGTAATACAAATGAAAATCCGGAAAATTGAAACGTTAACAATGTCGTTTGCAGCATGGTCTCTGAAAGGCAACTGCATGCTGGTATATTCTAATTAATTGTCTTAGTCGTCCAATTGTAGTAGAAGTAGTTGAATTGTGGTAGAAGTAGTTTACTATATTTTTCGGTTTTCCGGTGCTGAAATACAGGCCGTTTTGTTGACAGGGCCTTACAAAGGTTACTACTTTAAAAGGTTCTTTACTCATCTCTAATGAAAATAACACTTTCAAAATTTCTCTTTTCACAGAAACTTCTTTCCAAGAATTCTGCATTGTTAACATTTGTAATTTTTACGATGGCAGCGCGTTCGACTACAATCCTCCGTTGGTGCATTCCTTTGCAGCGCCAACAAGGCAACTAAGGAAGCCCCTGGAATTATTGTCAGCTTTATGGTCAAATAAAAAAATTATTGTGAAAATTAAAAAAATATCAAAAGTAATTGTATCGTCTGAGTAGGACTGATTTCAAATTGAAGTCATCCTGCTGAGCAATAATTCGACTTTAGTGGCATTGGACCTGTGAACTTTAATAATGAACATCCGGGATGTTAAAAAAAACCATGCAGCGTTGCCTTTGTTGATTTAAAGCAACGAATTTGCTTCTTGAGGAATAGTGCTTTCCCGGCTCTGGATTCTAAATTTAATATCCCGCATTATTCCTGTATTTATTTTTTAATGCCTTCCAAAACGACAAATACACAGTATTTGTCGTTTTCTTGAAGAACTTCCGTTCACAGTGAGTAGAGTTTAGGTCCCAGCCACCTAGAGCGAGATCGCCTTTTGGGCAGGACACAGAAACGGAAGGAATGAGAACAAGTCTAGCGAATTTGACAGAACAATTTGTACTGAGAGTAGAGTACAGTAGATGGCGCCACAGTGCAAGTACGATGTTGCACATAGAGGGGTGAGAGAATTTCAGGGTGTGTGTGTGTAAGAAACGATACCCATTTATCCGAACATTATCATATGTAGGGTATTTTAGGAAGGGAATGTCTGACCCCAGGTCTTTAGCAACCCTAGAAATAGGAAACTAGGCTCACCAAATTACCAGGCCATGAAACGAACGGTCATGTGACCAAAGTCTGGATCCAACTGATTTATTCCGTCTACAGAGTATTTGTCATTTTCTTGAAGAACTTCCGTTCACAGTGAGTAGAGTTTAGGTCCCAGCCACCTACAGCGAGATCGGCTTTTGGGCAGGACACAGAAATGGAAGGAATGAGAGCAAGTCCAGCGACTTTGACAGAACAGTTTGTTATGAGATTAGAGTGCAGTAGATGGCGCCACCGTACAAGTACGATGTTGTACATAGAGGGGTTAGAGAATTTCAGGGGGGACATAGGAAATGGTACCAATTTAACCAGTGGACCTAGCCTGGGGGACGTCACTTAACGTGCTCGTCCGATGCACGGCGGATATTCAGCGACTGTTAGTAAATCACACCATCTCCGAAAGATCAGTCCAGGTTCGAACTTGAGGACCTTGCATCGATAGTCTGAATCACTAAGCCATCCGCGGCTCCCAATGCATTGTGGGTTGTTTTTCCGACTTTATAATTCCGGAGCCATCGCTCTGCGGTGCCTGATGATGGACCCATAGTGAGTCTGAAAGATCTCGCATGTATATATGGTTTTAAGTTATAAATAAAAGTTCATCTTTTAATCTACAGGTATCTATATTTTTTGGTACCGTGTCTAGACAGCATTCAGTTATTTTGGTGGCTGCATGGACAATTGAAAAAATATATATAAAGTAGATATTCACATTATTGTAAATCATTATGATGAAAATTCCACAGAACAGAACAAGAAGCCTGGAAAGGCATGTGCACTATAGCTGCAGAATGCTCAATCCAAGATGAAATAAAAAAGTAAATAATACTGTAAGTAGAAGGAATGAAATATAGGGCAAATCTCTTTAGGGGAACACTGACCCTGGTGACCCTTCGATACGGGTATACGCAAAATGTTGAAAGCCACCCGTGTGTTCCCGAAGTAACCAAAATATTGATATATAACCAAGCTCACCAATCAAGCCAAGAAATTACAAAAAAGCAAGCAAACAAAAAAATCCACCAATATCATTTTAAATCAAATCAGAGATATACCAAAGCAAAAGAACACCATTCCAGACATTTAGACACTAGATATCCAAACAAGTCAATATCAGTTATTGGAGTGTACGTATTAGACTTTTGTGCAGTAAGTATAGATGTAACAGAAGATAGCAAAGATAGGTACACTATGTCCTCAGAGTCGTCTTTGACGCATTTTCGTCCTATTGTTTCCTTATTGTCACTACTGTTATTCTTATTGGCTTTGAATCTTGTACATATGTACATCTTTTAAATATCACGTCGCTTGAAATATCTGTAAATATTTATTATTTGTTGCACATGCTCCAGCCATGACCTGTTCTATTCATTGTTGTACCACCTTGTATATATTGTACAAATGCTTCGCGTACATATTACGATTTCATTGTACATAGTACATCTTTTTTATTTGTCATTTTCTTGTAGGACTTCCGTCCACAGTGAGTAGAGTTTAGGTCCCAGCCACCTACAGCGAGATCGCCTTTTGGGCAGGACACAGAAACGGAAGGAATGAGAGCAAGTCTAGCGACTTTGACAGAACAGTTTATAGTGAGCTTAGAGTGCAGTAGATGGCGCCACCGTACAAGTACGATGTTGCACACAGATGGGTGAGAGAATTTCAGGGGAGGGGCGTAGGAAAGGATACCCATTTAACCAGTGGGGGCCGTCACTTAACGTGCTCGTCCGATGCACGGCGGATATTCAGCGATTGTTAGTAAATCACACCATCTCTGAGAGATCAGCCCAGGTTCGAACCTGAGGACCTTGCATTACATCTTTTGTCTACTTTTCTGGCACTATATTGTCCGCGCCCTCTGTATCCATATTCCCTTCATTTGCTCTGAATAGAAAGATTATGAAAACATGTCCGCGCAGGTCAGTTGGGACTGTAGGGATGGGCTTAAGAGTGACTTTTCGGTAACGTTCGAACCGTAAAGTTCCAAAAAAGTAACAGTAACAAGTAACGGTGACAAGGCCACTGTTTGTGACAAGAACGAAGACCTGTATCTGTATGCTCAAATTAGTCACTTTTCGAAATCACAATCCACAGGAACCTTTCATCAATCGTTACTCGGCAGTTGGCACTTCGCTTCGCAGTTCTCGTTCTGAGTTCTCAAGAGGATTCGTGTTCGTCTTATTTCCTAGTTTTCCATTGACAGGCTAATTAGGCACTTGTATTATTTGTTACTTTTCATAGGCATTTCAGTTAGTTTTCACTGGTATTTTAGTTTCTTTTCATAGGAAAGTAACGGAGAAATATTAAATCTTTCAACTCCCGAAGAGCAGATAGTAATCAAGCTCCTATATATGTAACATTTTCAAGTGGAAGTAAAATGAATTATTATTTATAATTTACTTATTCGGTCTGTTGGTCTGTAGATAGACCTAAAGACAAAAAAAAAAGATTTTTATTCGGATATATTTTTAGCCAATAATTGCATTTTTCTGAAATTTTGTGCTCCAGCCCTAAAATAAAAATCTTGGTGCTCTAGAACTTCATTGAACGGTTGTTTAGGTGCAAAATAACATATATAAATGTCACTTAAAATAAAAAATTAAAAAAACCAACACCGCCAGAGAAATAGCTTTAGACGTGAGATTACTGAGTGAAAAAGTTTGGAAATATCTACACTGAAGTGCCAGAAAAACTGGTACAGACGAGCTTATGCAAAATACAAAGCAACGTCACGTATGCGCGTACTCGGTTGCGTCCGTCAGTGCGTATATAAAGCGATAGACATCCTTGCCAGCTGTCAGAGCTATTTTCGGCATGAGAATGACAAGTAATAACGATTTAAGCGATTTTCAACGCGGTGTCACAGTTGGCGCTCGTGAGATGGGCCATAGTATTTCGGAGGTAGAAACGAAGTTCGGAATTTCACGGACTGCCATTGCAAGGGTGTACCGTGAGTACAAGAATTCCGGCAAAACCTCCAACCTACGATACCAGTGTGGCCGTAAAAAGACATTGGGTGAACGTGACCATCGTCGGCTGTCAAGAATCGTTTCACGCGACACTCTCGCAGTTATAATCGGAATTCAATGCTGGAGCCTCAACAAGCATCAGCATCCGGACTATGCAACGTACCCTGCACGATATGGGCTTTGGGAGCCAACGCCCAACTCGAGTCCCCTTGATGGGTGCCCGACACAGAGCTATGCGCCTCGCTTGGGCACGGCAACACCGCCACTGGACACTTGATGACTGGAAACAAGTAGCCTGGTCCGACAAGTCGCGTTTCCAACTGTATCGGGAAGATGGAAGGATTCGTATGTGGCGCAAACCCCATGAAGCCATGGATCCCGCCTGTCAACAAGGAACTGTACCGGCTGGGGGGGCTTAATGGTATGGGGTGTGTTTAGCTGGACTTCACTTTGACCCTTGGTATGTCTACAAACGTCTATGACCTGCCAAAGCTATGTGCGCATCCTTTTTGACGAGGTACACCTGTTCATGCTGATGGGTTGGGCCTGTTCCAATAGGACAATGCACCTCCACACAAGCCCCGCACGGGGATAACTGGTTTTCCAGTTATTTGGGGAGCGGCGCCCCCACGGCCCGAGCTGACCTTGTGACTGGTCAACATCTGATGTCATGCCACCTCTTGTTTTTTATTTCGGTGCTGTTGGAGTTTGCAGGGACGGCTGTTCATCCAGCTGTTGGGGAGTCGCGGCCCCACGATCCCGAGCTGGTCTTGTGTCTCGCTTTTTTGTTTTTATTTATTTTCTCCACTGGCTAGTTGCCCGTGTTGTATACTCTACCTAATCGCTACCACGTTATGTACTAACACCCCGGTCTTGTGGTTTTGTTACCCTCCACCACTAACTGCTTTATATTAACCGCTCAGTTCGTAGGTTGCTGAGATTCCGTTTAGGCTCCCTGCCAGGATTTGTCTTCTTTGGATTTCTTTTTTTCCTTTTAGCTGGTTTGGGTGCTAGACCTACCTGCATGTTTGCCGCGTGCGGAGACCCGTGAGGCGGAAATGGGATGTCTGGCGGCTGAGGTCGCAGGAGACCGGATAGGTGCCTCCTGTGTACCAACACTCCTCTTCGACCCCGGCTTCGCTGTAAACGGGAGGCTAGAGATTAACCCACCTCTAGTCAGAAGTCTTGTACCAAGTTGTGTGCAGGGCTTTAGCGGCTTTTTTGTCGTATAGCACGGCAGGGTAAGCCCGGGGGCTGTGGGATCATGCCAAAGGCGTTGGCATGACGGTACCCGGAGGCCGAAGTGTCCGCCGAGTGCGTGTGATAACAGCCAACGGACTATATCTGCAACGTATAAGCTCCAGAACTGTGTCCAGCGTCATTTTCTTGGCTTGCAGACCTCCAGTTCTCCCTTGTAGGGCTCGGTGGTGGGTGGAGTAGTCTGCAGACGAATCTTCCTCCTTTTTTCCATGGGTAAACACAAGAACAAAAACTCCAAATTTAAGTCACCTGAGAAACTGATCGTTGACACCGACTCTCCTTCGTCTTCTCAACCTACCAAGTCTCATACCCTTAAACGGTCTTTAGACCTTGACCTGGACCAAGAATGTGGAACCTCTTCTTCGGCAGCTGTACCAGTCGCTCCGAAGCGTCGTCTCCCCTCGATTGCTGTGACTACGCATGCTACACACTTACTTGTAGAATCCATCGATCCGAATGAGAGACTGTCCACCAGATCTCCCTTTTTCATTTCTAAAGCTTTGGACGCTGCGGTTGGCCCCTTGAAGTCTGTGAGGAAGCTTCGCTCTGGGGACCTGCTTGTCCAAACTTGCAGTGTTTCTCAGAGTAACACTTTTCTGCACCTCACTAGTCTTCAAGGCATTCCTGTAAAAGTGACACCTCACCCGTTTCTTAACACCTCTCGGGGTGTTATTTCGGAGTTTGATCTCTTGCCATGCAGTGAAGACGAATTGGTGACTGAACTTGCAGATCAAGGTGTTATTGCTGCACGTCGTATGATGTTCCGGCGCGATGGTTCCTTGATTAAGTCTAAAAATGTAATCTTGACTTTTAACTCCCCGAAAGTTCCGACCGAAATCAAGGCTGGCTACTTGGTCTGTGGAGTTCGCCCGTACATTCCCAGTCCTCTGCGCTGTTTCAGGTGCCAGAGGTACGGGCATTCACAACGTTTCTGTAAGAGTTCCGCTCGTTGCGCAAATTGTGGATCCAGTGAACATGACGGGGATGGCTGCACTTCTGCGGCCTGCTGTGTTAACTGCGGTGAGGCCCATGCATCTTACTCCCGCAACTGTATGAAATGGAAGGACGAGATGGCGATCCATCGCCTCAAGACCCTGGAAGGCCTCTCGTACCCTGCTGCCAAGGCCAAGTTGGGTATACCCACCAACCGACAGCGTACTTTTGCCGCAGTGTTTCAGTCTCTGCCACAACCCGTGCAGCCCTTTGTTCCGCGCCCTGTAGCTCTCGCCGCACTTGCCAAGCGATCTACAGCTGAACAAGCGACACAGGTGGATTTCCCCGAGCTCCAGCTTTTTTCGAATAGCTGAGTCTGCGCCTTCTCTTTTGAAGACGACCGACTCTTCCGGTTCCCAGCAGAAAGCCTGCACGTGCTGGAGACCCGGCCCTCAATCCGCAAAGGTGTGCAGTGTCCATCCAACTGTCGCGGTCCACCTGGCCAACATTGCAACTGTCTCGGCCTCAGCGAGGTCCCCACCCTCACCCAACATTATAGAGGAACATAGGGGGAGGAGAGTGACAGTTCGTCCCCAGCCTCAACCAACATTGCAGAGGAAAATGGGGGGGAGGAGAGTGACAGTTCGTCCCCGCCCTCGGCCAGCATTGCCGAGGAGCGTGGGGAGGAGGAGAGTGACAGTTCGGCCCCCTCCTGGTGACTCATCCTATGTGTAGTTGTGTTCGATTTCGTACTGTGTTTTATCATTCTCATTCCTCAGTTTTACTTAATCGGCTTGTTTCTCACCATTGTACCATGTTTTTCATACTGTTTGTTTCATTGTCCTTTTTGGCCCTTCCTTCGTACTCATGGTTCGGTTTTACTTGGTCAGCCAGATTTTGCGATTTATGCCCCGTTTTTTAATTTTGTCTGTTTGTCTTGTGTCTGGCGCTCTTTGGCCAACCATGGCCCTTGCGCCAATAAAATCTAATAACCAACCAACCAACCAACCTCCACACAAGTATCGGGACGCCACATTATGGTTGGAGGAGCATTGATCTGAGTTTGGGGAGTTGCGATTCCCACCGAAGTCCCCAGATCTGAACGTGATAGAACACATTTGGGATGCCGTACAACGCGCTATCGAACACAGGAATCCGAGACCTCGGAATACACCCGAATTGTGGAACGCTCTGCAGGAAGTATGGTGTGCATTGCCTACAGCATATTTCCAAAAGCTAGTGGAGTCCATGCCCCGTCGTATTTCTGTAGTGCTGCGCTCCCGTTTGAGACCTACCAAGTATTAGACTGGTGTACCAGTTTTTCTGGCACTTCAGTGTATATTTAATATCCAGTGATTTTGGAGCGGTTAACGAAATTAGCTTGATTTGGGAACGCTTGATTTGCAACGTACCTGTCGTTTCCAGAAAGTAGCATGGTATTTTGAGGTATTTTATTTTCAGGAACCAAAGTGTTCTCGTGATTTTGGAACGGTGATTTTTGCCGCTGATCACAAACCGTAACAGTGACATTTTAGTAACTTTACGAAGTAACCGTGACGGGATTTTGTGCCCACCTCTATGCGTAAGAGGGTTCGCTCTACTGTTATCGGGGTCACGTACCTGGGTGCCCCAGCGCTCATTTGCGTGGTCAGTTGCTGCACTGTTGCACGTCGATTGCCCTTTACCAGTCGACGGATGCGACGTTCTGCTTTGGGGACAGTGGCCTTTGGGGCTCTACAGTTATGACGTTACGAGGTACTCGGTGTGCCAGCTGTCCATTCTTGTTACACCCTTACTACAGCACCTTGCGAACATCCCACGAAAGTCTGCTGTTTGTGAGATGCTTCCACCCTTGGTGCGGCAGCGGATGATCATTCCTTTTTGAACGTCCGTCAAATCACAACCTCTGGCTACTGTGCTCGCGTGATGCACTATCGCTCACCTGTCCTGGCCGGCCGCTGATATCACCGTGTGGTCGACCTTGTCACGTGCACTCTGTGACGCAACTGGGCGGGTACACAGTGATTTCGGGGGTGGTCCACTGGTTGAAGTGGCACAGAGCTACTACCGGTATGGTGTCGACCATAGATTCTTTTTTTTAAAGGTTTAACGACCACCGTGAGCAATTCAATGGGCTATAAGCAGTCTCCCGTCCCTAATTTAGGGTCACTGGTTCCACGGAAGGGCGAGAGCTAGTGCCGTAAGACAAACACAACATCCATGCCGCACCGGGATTCGATCCCGGACCCCTTTCGGACGAATGATCAGAGGCCATCGCTTAGACCACTGCGCCACCGGGTCGGCGACCATAGATTCACATAGTACCGGTTGATTCATAAAGAAGTATACACTTTGAACGCACCATAAAACAAGAACAATGTAAGATATTTTCTGTTACCTGTAACAGAATTGTACGGGAAGGTTTCAAGTTTTTTTAGAGACAGTCACAGATGTTTTATGTGTGCACCCTTAGTCACACGACACACAACGAGCCGGTAATTCATTTCCGCCCAAGGTAAGATATCTCAATCAAGTGCAGGGATAGTGGCTGTCATACGCTGTTTCAGCTCCGCTAGATCAGCAGGAAGGGGACGGGTATTGCCTTTTACGTACCACCACAGGAAAAAGTCACAAGGTGTTAAGTCAGGACTTCTGGGTGGCCATTGGGTCAGTGGCATGTTGTTGTCCGCGGCTCGTCCTATCCATTGGTGAGGTGTTCATCGACTGAATAGTCACGTGACACTCGCGCTATCGCCTACGTCACTTCCCTCAGTAGCGGGACATAAGCTTTATGAGTACATCTACCTAAGGGTTCGCAGTTGTGGTCCGTGTCTTCAACTATTACTGCTTTGCAGTATCTGGATCCATTCCATCGCCCTTATGGGTCATAACTTACGTAAAAATACTTCGATTACGGAAAAACTTTATCATATTGTTCCGGAGGTATACTGAACCGGCTTTGTTGAATGTCATTGAAATGGGGTCACAGGTCAGGACAAAGGAGCGAAATTTATTATACAGCCTTTATGCTCATAACATAACTAAAAATGTCTCTATTGTAGCAAAACTTTAGTATGTTGTTTCGTAGGTATACTGAACCAATTCTATTTAATATAATCAAAATGGGGTAAAAGGTCAGGACACAGGAGCGAGATTTATTACACAGCCATTATTCTCATAACTTGAGTAATGATTTCTGGTATGTTGGAAAGCGTATCATAATCAATGCATTGCTTGATTTTACTAACGTGTTGCGTAAAAATTTGTGCTTTGATCCTAATTTCTTTACGTAGTTTGCGACGGGTTTATAATTTATTACACACTGGGATGGTAAATAATGTTTTTTTAACTGCCGGTATACTCACTTCCATTTTTGTTAACTACCAGTATGGCATATCGGCACATATACCGGCCCACTTCGAACACTGGAGTGGTCATATTATTCTGATAGGAACGTGTATGTGGTAAGAGCACTAAAGGAAAAAAGAAATTCTTAAGAACCGAAACGAAAAACAACATTACGTGAACATCTCAAAATTTTATTTGCACGTTCATCTAGAAAGTTTCGGTCGCTTTTTATCAAAATAATGCAGGAGACTTTTCACAGGCAAGACGATATAAATCACAATGTGGTCCATGCTCACACTCATAGACCGGGCGGAGAAGTTCTTTCGAAATCTTGAAACAAGATTCGCCTTTTTCTGAAAAAGAAACAAAATGAAAATTGATATTTGCTCCTGGAAAATAATCTTTTTCCAGTTCGTCAAAAGATAAACAGTTTGAATCAAGTAATTCATAATTTCTTTCTGTATTTTAAGGATATAGTAACTTCATAAACATGTGTGTAAGATTCGCTAACCCTCAGTTCATAAAAAAATAATTGTAAATATGTATGCATATGTTCACGTGGAATTTCTTTGTTGGCGCCATTTTAGGGCAGAGTGGACAGAAGAAGCATTTTCTACGCTTTCCAACCGTAGGTTGAATAACCCACACGCCCCAGCAAGGTTAGGTGGAGTTAAAAGGCACCTGGAGAATTGCCAAATTAATAGTTTTTAGGTTATATATATGTATATATCATCGTCATCATCATTGTCAACCATTATCAATCCACTGCTGGACGAAGGTCTCCCCAAGTTATCTCCACAACGGTCTGTCTTGTGCCAGTCTCCTCCATGTCACTCCCGCATACTTTCGAATTTCATCCATCCATCTCCCATGTGGTCTTCTTCTGGGTCTTTTCCTGTCCCTTGGAATCCAATCTAAAATTTCGACTGTCCATCGATGGTCTGTCCTTCTGGCAGTATGTCCAGCCCAATACCAATGCAGGGATTTAACTCTGATCATGATGTCTTCCACTCTTGTCATTTTTCGGATCCACGAGATCCTCTTCTTATCTCTCCTGGTTACACCAAGTATGCACCTCTCCATGCTGCTTTGAGTTGTCTGTAGCCTTTGTATGTCTCTTTTAGTTAAGGTCCACGTCTCTGCACCATACGTAAGCACTGGAAGGATGCATTGATCAAACACTTTTCTTTTAAGACATAATGGCATATTGCTCTTGAAAATTATGCTGTTTCTTCCAAAAGCTCTCCAGGCAAGTTTTGTATGCCGATTAATTTCTTCATCAATGTGACCCTCACTTGATATCTGCTGTCCAAGATAAATGTACGTGTCTGTTATCCCCAGCGTTTCCCCATCAATAAAAAAATCTTCATTTCTTGTAAAAGCATTGAACATCACTTTTGTCTTCTGAAAGTTCATTTTTAATCCCACTTCTTTACTCTTGTCAGCAAGTTCCTGGATCATACTCTGCAGCTCTGATGGGGTAGTTGCAAAAATGACTATGTCATCAGCAAAACGAAGGTGGGTCAGATAATCTCCATTAATCTTTATCCCTTTTTTCCCAGTTCAGTGATTGAAAGACATTTTCCAATGTGGCATTAAAGAGCTTCGGAGATATGGTGTCACCTTGTCTCACTCCTTTTCCAATTTTTTATGTGTGTTGTATTTTCAAACAGCCGAATCTTTGCACTTGCAATTTCATAGATGTTATTAAAAAATTAATGTACGCATCTTCAATACCACAGGATTTCAGGGCCATTGTAACTGCTGATGTTTTCACCGAATCAAAGGCTTTTTCATAATCGATAAAAGCCATGCACAATGGAAGTTCATATTCCCTCGCTCTTTCAATTAGTTCTCTCAGTACGTGGATATGATCGATTGTACTGTAGCCACTCCTGAATCCAGCTTGTTCTCTCGGTTGAGCCATATCCAGTGTCACTTTTAAGCGGTGTGAAAGAACTTTAGTGAAGATTTTCTAAACCACTGATAGGAGGCTGATAGGTCTGTAGTTCACGAGATCCTCAATGTCACCGTTTTTATGTAGCAAGATCATTGTAGCGTTGTTCCAATCCTCAGGAATCTTCCCTTCATTATGGCATCGAGTGAAAATTTGGGCGAGTACTGTTTCGATTTCTCCACTTGCTTCTTGTATGATGTCTACAGTAATTCCATCTTCTCCTGGAGCTTTTTCCCGCTTCATGTTTCTGATTGCATGTGCAACTTCTGCTGGGAGGACTGGAAGAACTCTGGTACTGGTACCTATGATGATGTCTGGAGTACATGTATCATCCCTTTCATATAATTTGGAGTAGAAATCTTCACTGTTGTCGAAATTTCGCCTCTATTTCTTGTTACAGAACCATCTTCTTTTCTCAGTGCCATAATCTGTTTTATTCATTTACTGAGATGTCCCTTTGCTATCTTTAGGCTTTGGTTGTTTTCAATTGCTTTCCTTACTAGTTCACAGTTGAATTTCCTTACGCCTTCAGTGATACTTTTTTGTACTGTCTTGCATAGCTCTATATATTCCACTTTGGAAGTCATATCTTCTTTAGTTGTCCTCATCTGTCTTCTTTTTTGCATCCACATTTTGTTTTTTCCTGATAATTTGTTCACATACAACTTGTTCTTAGACCCAGCTAATTTTGTTGCTGTTTCCATAAAAGCTTTGGTTAATTTTCTGTTAACTTCAGAAATATCCACTTCTTCCGATGTTAGGCCTTCTAAAGCAGAGAATCTGTTCTTCAGTTCCAACTTGAAGGTATTATGGTGTTTTTTAAGGTTGGTTATGTCAATACATTTTGTTTGTCTTATGAGCTTGCTGCGTTCAAGTTTAGTGTTGAGGTGCATCTTACATCTCACCAATCTACGGTCACTACCTATGTTGAACTTGTTTAGCACACTGCAGTCTTCTATGACGAATTTTTTGTTACACATAATAAAATCAATTTCACTTGTCGTCCCATTTGGATGTCTCCATGTCCATTTCCTGTGTGGCTTTTTTTTGAAAAGGAGTTCAAGATGAAAAACCCTTCTGCCTCTGCAAACTCAACGAGCGTATTTCCACGCTGGTTTCTGTTGCCGTGACCGAATTTACCTACTGAAGTTTCATTCTGTTGCTGTTGCTCTATTTTTGCATTGAAATCTCCCATAATTATCTTTAAGTGCTGCTTACCTTTATTATTTAGATGACGAATTTCCTCATAAAATTCTTCAATTTCTTCTTCAGGATGACTTGTGGTGGGTGCATAAGTTTGAATAATCTGAGCCTGGTATCTACTAGAGAGTTGGATAACGAGTCGTGCAGCTCGGTCAGAGGAACATTCAACTTCTACAACTTTATCCTTCAGTTTCTTGTTTATTATAAATCCAACACCACTAGTTCTGCCAGTATCAGTCCCACGATAGTAGAAGAGATGTCCACTTTTCAGTTCAATGAGATCTTCTCCTTTTGTCCTTACCTCACTTAGCCCGACGATGTCCCACTTGATCCTTTGTAGTTCCTCTTCCAATTCAAGAAGCCTTGAATCAGAAGATAGGGAGCGTCCATTATACGTAGTCAAGGTCAGCATCAGATGGCAGCCCAGTCCGGTCCTCCGGGGATTCTTAGCACCCTCTTCCTACATGTCGCACCGGCCGCTGCCTTGGCCAGGTACATTCCAGCTGCCGGAGACTGAGGGCCAAGATTTAAGTTGTGGAATCATTTTGGAGGGGTTTGGCCATAACTCACCACGCTGGCCAAGCGGGTTGGTGAGTGTGGGAAAGCATTTCCTCTAATCCCGATGGTATAGGTATCCCGCTATTGGCGGTCGTCAGAGCCCTTTTAGTGGGAACAGGATGTACCACGAGAAGGCGATGTTGACATTTGTCAAGGAGAGGCTGTGATGTTACGCATCACCTGACCTTTTATATATATATATATATATATATATATATATATTTCACTAGCCAATCGGAAAAGACTTTTTGACTTAGTCACTCACTAGCCAATCGGAAAAGATATTTTTTCCTATTGGCTGAGAGAGATTGCTCCTTTTTCTATGCGAGTTTACCCAAACCTAATTTAGGGCCACGAGCTCCCGGAAAGGGACACAGCCAGTGCCGTTAGACATGCACAACATCCATGCCTGACCGGGATTCGAACCCGAAACCATCTAGGACGAACGGTCATAAGCCAGCGCTTAGTCCACTGGGACGGTTGCTTTCGGAGAGAAAATACGCCCACAGAGTTTGCATAGTTAGTAGTATCTCACCGAAAACAAAGTTTTTCAATAAGGTTTTTAGTCCCATAGATACTGCTGTGAACGAAAACGTGAACTTACGGCCTCTGGTGGCAGACTTATGCGTTAAGAAAAATTTGAAGTTATATGAGAAACATTTTACAGCGGAAACGCTCTCCAATCAAGTACGAATTTTTCAAGTTGGACTCTTAGAAGCAGAGATGTAAACAAAATTGAGCTATGCATCTACGACCCCTGGCGGAACAAATATGCATTATTTTAAGAAGAAAGTATTCTAGAAAGGTTTTTCGATGTGAGCGATGTCGGTCCACAAATGGAATTTTCTCAATCCAGTTTTCAGGAGCTCAGATTTTGCTCCAAATGCATTAGAAGCAGAAATAAACGCGTACGCCCACTGGTGGCCAAACTGTTTTTCAACAAATATTAGAAATCAGCAGCAAAATATTTCCTATTAGGGGCTGTATCCGATACAGAAGGTATTCTTCATATCGGAGTTTTCAGAGCACAGATATAGGAGAAAACGGAATTTACGCCCATAGCAGAAAGTCTATGAACTACTTAAAATTTCAGAAATTTTTTGAAAAACATTTCGTACCGGAAACGCTGTCCAACAAAGATGGAAATTTTCAAATCGGACTTTTTAGAAGCAGAGGCATTGACAAACATAAGATATGCGTCTGCACCCCTGGCGAAGAAACCATGCATTATTTTAAGAAGATATTTTTCGTAAAGGTTTATTGACGTGAGTGGTATCCGCCCAGGAAATAATTTTTTTCGATCGAGATTTGAGAAGATCAGATTTTGCTGAAAATGCATCAGAAGCAGATATTTACACTTACGCCCCTGGTGTGACCAAACCGTTTTCACCAAAAATTAGAAATACACTGAAGTGCCAGAAAAACTGGTACACCAGTCTGATACTTGGTAGGTCCCCCACGGGAGCGCAGGACTGCAGAAATACGACGGGGCATGGACTCCACTAGCTTCTGAAAATATGCTGTAGGCAATACACACCATACTTCCTGCAGAGCGTTCCACAATTCGGGTGTATTCCGAAGTCTCGGATTCCTGTGTTCGATAGCGTGTTGCGTGGCATCCCAAATGTGTTCTATCACGTTTACATCTGGGGACGTGGATGGTAATGGCAACACCCCAAACTCAGATGAATGCTCCTCTAACCATAATGTGGTGTCCCGGCACTTGTGTGGAGGTGCATTGTCCTGTCGGTACAGGCCCAACCGATCAGCATGAATGTAGGACATGAACGGGTGTACCTCGTTAGAAAGGATGCGCACATAGCGATGCCCGGTCACAGACGTTTGTAGACGTACCAGGGGTCCCAGTGAAGTCCAGCTAAACACACCCCACACCATTACGGACCCCCCACCAGCCGGTACAGTTTCCTGTTGACAGGCGGAATCCATGGCTTCATGGGGTTTGCGCCACATACGAATACTTCCATCTTCCCGATACAGTTGGAAACGCGACTCATCAGACCAGGCTACTTGTTTGCAGTCATCAAGTGTCCAGTGGCGGTGTTGCCGTGCCCAAGCGAGGCGCATAGCTCTGTGTCGTGCACCCATCAAAGGGACTCGAGTTGGGCGTCGGCTCCCAAAGCCCATATCTTGCAGGGTACGTTGCACAGTCCGGACGCTGATGCTTGTTGAGGCTCCAGCATTTAATTCCGATGATAACTGCGAGAGGGTTACACGCCTATGGCGTGAAACGATTGTCGACAGCCAACGATGGTCACGTTCACCCAATGTCTTTTTTAAGGCTACACTGGTATCGTAGGTTGGAGGTTTTGCCGGAATTCTTGTAGTCACGGTACACCCTTGCAATGGTCGTCCGTGGAAATCCGAACTTCGTTTCGACCTCCGAAATACGATGGCCCATCTCACGAGCGCCAACTATGACACCGCGTTGAAAATCGCTTAAATCGTTATTACTTGTTATTCTCATGTCGAAAACAGCTCTGACAGCTGGCAAGGATATCTATCGCTTTATATACGCATTGGTGGACGCAACCGTGTACGCGCATAGGTGACGTTGCTATGTATTTTGCATAAGCTCGTCTGTACCAGTTTTTCTGGCACTTTAGTGTATATGCAAACGATTTCCCATCAGGAGCTGTATCCTCTGCAGAAAGAATTTTTTCAAATCAGAGTTCTGAAAGGCGAGATATCGGTAAAAACGCAATTTATCTTTACACCCCCTAGCGGAAAATCTATGCGTAACTTGAAAAAGTGACAATACCTAAAATAGTCTTCGATATAAATGGAATCGAATGGTACAAGAATTTTTTCAATTGGATGTTTAAAAGCAAATATATGGAATAAAATGTATTATTTCATACTAAGAGAATTTCTTCAGCCCAGGAAAGAAAGGCAGAGGAAGGCCAAGAAAATTGTGGGAGAACCAGATTCAGGAATGTCTGCTTGAGAAAAAGATTAACCTTACAAAAGGTCTTGTGTGCGACATGTAATGGATGAAAATGAAGCTCGAGATGTGTGGCAAGATCGTTGTAAATGGAGGCATTTGATCCACCAACAGTAAATAAAATGTGGTTCCATCAGTTAAACGTTTGCTTGGCAGATAGTCTTTCTTTGAGGAGCTAACCTCTGAATCTCCTGGAACAGCTTAATGATATGTATGTACGCATGAATGACATATAAATTAAACAAGTTAGTAAAATCATGCAATGCATTGATTATAATACGCTTTCCAGCATACCAGAAATCATTACTCAAGTAATTACTCAAGTTATGAGGATAATGGCTGTAGAATAAATCTCGCTCATATAACCTGATCTCAGATCCCATTTCGATGATATTCAACAGAATCGGTAAAATGTATTTCCGGAACAACACGAAAAAGTTTTGTCGCAATTGAAGCATTTTTACGTAAACTATAACGCATAAGGGCGATGGAATGGATCACATTCCTATGTCCTGACCTTTGACCCCATTTCACTCATTTTCAGTAGGGTTAGTTCCTAGGTTGTCTCCTACCACATACTAAAATTTCATCGAAATAAAGCGATTTTTACGCAAGTTATGACGCATAAGGACAATGGAATGCATCCCGCTCCTATGTCCTGATCTTTAACCCCATTTTAATAGGGTTCGTCCCCAGGTGTTCCCCTACCACATACTAAAATTTCATTGCAATCGAACCATTTTTACGCGAGTTATCGTGGGGACGGACAAAACTGGAGTAGTTAGGCTTCTTCAACCTACGGTTGGAAAGCGTAAAAAATGAGCCGAATAAATAAAAAGTAGCTCTAAACAATGATTAATCTATGGCGTATGTGAGGTAAACCATACTGTGTGTGTTACTAATATCAATGTAGATTCCAGAACAATTTTTTTCTTTTTCAAATGTTTCTGAGGTTCACCACCCTAGTAAAGATATGGCAGATTAATTTTCCTTGAACAAATTTTCAATGAAAGGAACTTTTAGTTCTGACTTTATGAGAAAGGTTTTTTTTTTCATTTTGAAAGTTTTGGAAATTACAAAATGTCTGAATGACATTTGTTCAGGAGATAAGAATTTTTAATCTTACACTTTTACAAAATGTCTGAATGGCATTTCTTCAGGAGATAAGGATTTTTAATCTTACACTTTTACAAAATGCTTGCAGTAATTTCTTAGTAAAATTTAAAAAATAATTTTGAAATAAATGAGAGTGTTAAATTTTTCGGTCTCAAAGACATATACAATGTGTTGCAAATCCCGCAGTTAGTTGCTGGACTTTTCCGTCATGTACAAAGAGCTGGTTGGTCCATTCAGTTCTGCTGTAGGGCCGTAGCAAAACCTCCGGAAGGTTAAGAAAGCTTCCGAACTGGTCTGTGAAGTCAGAGTTAGTGGGCCGACCGACTCCAGCCTCGAGCTCTCTGCTTACGCAGAGAATATTTTTCTCGAGTGCGATACAGCAATAAATCGACCATGTTTTTTCTCTGTAATTTTTATCCTTAGATAACATCGTAAGATTACATCTTTAGCTTTCTTTTTTTTTCTCAGTTTACAGCAATACTTGTAAATCGGGGAATTCTAAAGTTTTGCTCTTGTGCTGAGAAATAATTTTACGTACGGGTCTTAAAACTAAATATTACAGGAAATTTTCCTTTTGTTTGCAATTTGGCTAAAGGAGCACATAAATAAGTTTTTTCACGCATAACGTGAAAAGCCCAGCATTTTTGAAACTACGATTTTGTTAAGTGCGTTAATGGTAAATTGGTAGGACTGTATATAATCAGTTCACTTAAAACCTTTAGAAATTCCCTTCGCGTTCGATTCACTAAAATGAAAGAAAAAACAAAACAAAAACAAGATTTTTCTTTAATTACGTAACGAACGCGAAAGCAAAATTTCCGATTTAGTAAGTATATTTACTGAAAATACGATAAGATGTGTAATTAAATCTTGCAAATATTTCTAGAAGGTAAAAAAATAATAATTATAAATTAGAATCATTTAGGAAAAAGTTATTTGTCAAATGAACATGGAATGTATTAATTTGGATAACTTCGAATTTATGTCCATAACACTAAATTTTATGCTGGAAAATCGGAATGTCACATTTTTTTCATTCTTCAATATCTGTAACGATATCGAAGATATCAATTAACAGACTCCGTAAAAAGCGGAAAACACATGCAACAACGAATGGGTTTCTTCATTATGCATAAGTACTTTCTTTTTTGCACGATGTTCTTCTTGCTGGGAGGAACGTTTCACTGCCGATATTTCTGAAACTATCCTTATACATGTGACTAGGAATTAAAGCGCTGCTTTGCAAAAGAGTTCAATGTAGACAATTCAAGTTCATAGTTCTCTAATCCGAACCTCAATCTCTACCACAATTTAATTTAAATTAAATTGCACATTCCCTAACTTAAAAAAATTGTAAGCCCATGAATATATGTAGTACATACATACATTTTAACTTATCAGCCAGTAAACTTCAGGGATCGTGCTGAAGTTTAACGATATAAGAGAATTCTTTTGGATACATTAGTTAGATTTTCCAATAAATTTTTCTTTGGGCTAGCCTTCAGATTTATTATCAGCGTAACAAGTAGTTCTGTACATTTCGTGCAAATTCTTGTATTAGTTAAGACGCTAATACACAGCAATTTTGTGAAGAATAACGCCTTTGTTTTAACGAAATAAATTGTTGATTAATAAATAACGTAATTATTTATTACCAGTTTCTTTGCATGGTTAACTTTAGTACTTGATGCGCTGATAATATCTGTACATCTCCTTTTGTTTGTTTGTTTTTCAATTTGAACACTACTAACTACGAATTTTGTACAGAAAAATAACATTTTTTTTATAGAAATGAAATGTTGAATAGTAAGTAATATGGCTACGTATAATGGACGCTCCCTATCTTCTGATTGAAGGCTTCTTGAATTGGAAGAGGTACTACAAAGGATCAAGTGGGACATCGTCGGGCTAAGTGAGGTAAGGAGAAAAGGAGAATATCTCACTGAACTGAAAAGTGGACATCTCTACTACTATCGTGGGACAGATACTGGTAGAACTAATGGTGTTGGATTTATAATAAAAAAGAAACTGAAGGATAAAGTTGCAGAAGTTGAAAGTTCCTCTGACATAGCTGCACGACTCGTTATCCAACTCTCGAAAAGATACCAGGCTCAGATTATACAAACTTATGCACCCACCACAAGTCATCCTGAAGAAGAAATTGAAAAATTTTATGAGGAAATTCGTCATCTAAATAATAAAGACAAGCAGCACGTAAAGAAAATTATGGGAGATTTCAATGCAAAAATAGGGCAAGGGCAACAGAATGAAACTTCAGTAGGTAAATTCGGTCACGGCAATAGAAACCAGCGTTGAAATACGCTCGTAGAGTTTGCAGAGGCATAAGGGTTTTTCATCATGAACTACTTTTTCAAGAAAAAGCCACACAGGAAATGGACATGGAGACATCCAAATGGGACGACAAGTGATATTGATTTTATTATGTGTAACAAAAAATTCGTCATAGAAGACTGCAGTGTGCTAAACAAGTTCAAAACCGGTAGTGACCATAGATTGGTGAGATGTAAGATGCACCTCAACACTAAACTCGAACGTGGCAAGCTCATAACAAACAAAATGTATTGACATAACCAACCTTAAAAAACACCATAATATCTTCAAGTTGGAACTGAAGAACAGATCCCCTGCTTTAGAAGGTCTAACATCCGAAGAAGTGAATATTTCGGAAATTAACAGAAAAGTAACCAAAGCTCTTATGGAAACAGCAACAAAATTAGCTGGGTCTAAGAACAAGTTGCATGTGAACAAATTATCAGGAAAAACCAAAATGTTGATGCAAAATCGAAGAGAGATGAGGACAACTAAAGATGTGACTTCCAAAGTGGAATATATATAGCTATGCAAGACAGTATGAAAAAGGATCACTGAAGACGTAGGGAAATTCAACTGTGAACTAGTGAGGAAAGCAATTGAAAACAACCAAAGCCTAAAGATAGCAAAGTTACATCTCAGTAAAGGAAGAAAACAGATTATGGCACTGAGAAAAAAAGATGGTACTGTAACAAGAAATAGAGGCGAAATTTTGACAAGAGTGAAAGATTTCTACTCCAAATTATATGAAAAGGATGATACGTGTACTCCAGACATCATGAAAGGTACCAGTACCAGAATTCTTCTAGTCTTCCCAGCAGAAGTTGCATGTGCAATCAAAAACATGAAGCAGGGAAAAGCTATAGGAGAAGATGGAATTTCTGTAGACATCATTCAAGAAGTAAGTGGAGAAATTGAATTGTACTTGCCCAAATTTTCACTCGAAGTCTTAATGAAGGGAAGATTCCTGAGGATTGGAACAACGCTACAATGGTCTTGCTCCATAAAAAAGGTGACATTGAGGATCTGAGGAACTACAGACCTATCAGCCTCCTATCAGTGGTTTATAAAATCTTCACTAAAGTTCTTTCACACCGCTTGAAGGTAACACTGGACATGGCTCAACCGAGAGAACAAGCTGGATTCAGGAGCGGCTACAACACTATAGATCATATCCACTTACTGAGAGAACTAATTGAAAGAGCGAGGGAATATGAACATACATTGTGCATGGCATTTATCGATTGTAAAAAGGCTTTTGATTCACTGAAACCATCAGCAGTTACAATGTCTTTGAAATCCTGCGGTATTAAAGAAGCATACATTGATATTATTAATAACATCTACAAAAATGCAAGTGCAAAGATTCGGCTGTTTGAAAATACAACACACATAAAAATTGGAAAGGGTGTGAGACAAGGTGACACCATATCTCCCAAGCTCTTTATAAATGCTATTTATGGAGTTCTGCAACATTTGCACTCACGAATACTTTGTAATGCTCCGTTATTAGGACATTTAGATCCTTTTTTCAAATAAGGGAGAAAAGTATAGAAAAATGTCTTGCAATAAAAGATGTTTTCACTAAAAGTCTGAAACATAATAATATATATATTTGGTATTTAGTGCATACGGTAGGTCAAACTTATAAGCCTAAACACATTAGTGTTAGCCGGTGCTTTCATGAAAAACAGGTTTCCCACACCCTTTTTTTTGTTGCGTGCAAGAGGCCGAAATTGAAGTTCCCAATGGGACGGATACAGGCCAGTCTGACGTTACTAGCGCCAACATATCCTGGCATACAAAGCTGGAGTCAAAGAATATAAATCTTTACGAGAAGAACACCAACTCTGTGGAGGTTAAAGAGGTAATATGCTCAGCGGGAAAGTAAACATTCAGAAGCAAAACAGATTATGGGGGCTACGGCAGTGAAGATTTTCTTTGATCCACGATGGTTTCCTTCGATCCGATGACTATTTGCTTAGAGTAGGTTTTTTTTTGTTCTTGCTGGTTTTCTGATATCCCGCCCGTCCCTTATTTTTGTGAGAAATATATGCAATAACATCGGTATTAATATTTAAATTAAATTTTAGCAAAAATTGCAGTTAGACCTTCGGACAATCCCTAGTTTTTGCCATTACTGAAAATGTTTCTGCTAAACTGAAAAACAAACAAAAGCCTTAACTAATCCGATTGGCGGAACAAAACTAACATATCCGATTTGCAAAGTGATTATGCTGCCGAGAAGATAACAATCATGTGCTGTGAGTAGCTATGGTGACTTTTCTTTACCAGAATTGAAGTCAACAGAAATACGCATGCGCAGTATGCTCCCTCGTCAGCCTGTGTGTTGGTTTCTGTGTACTGCGTCTTGTATCCCAGTGGCTAAGGGCTGACTAACTGCCAGAATTGAAGTCAATAGCAATACGCATGCGCAGTCTGCTCCGTCATCAGCCTGCATGTCGGCTTCTGTGCACTGCCTTTTTTATCTTGAGATATGGCGGTGCTAGTTCGGTCTTGCCGAGCCTTAACTTCTTCTCATTTAGATATTTTTGATACAGTGCACAGAAACCAACGTACAGGCTGATGCCGGAGCATACTGCGCATGCGTGCTTGTGTTGTATTGTTGACTTCAATTGTGGCAAAGAACAGTCAGCCGGGCACTGCACGTGATTGTTAACTTCTTGGTAGCATAATAACTTCACAAATCTCATATGTTAGTTAAGGCTTTTGTTTGCTCTTCAGTTTTCAGAAATGCCAAATAATACGGATTGGTTGCATTTTGTACGTATTCTTAGGCATAACTATAATATCTGCTAAAATTTAATTTAAATAGTAATATTAGTTGTTATTGCGTATTTGTTTCACCAAAATAAGCGACGGGCTGGATATCAGAAAACAACAACAAAAAACTACTCTAAACAAATAATCATCAGGTCGAAGGAAACAATCTTGGATCAATGAAAAGCTCCCCTGCCTTTGTCCCCTAGCTCCTTTTGCTCCTCAATGTTTGCTTTCTGGCAAAGCACATAAGCTCCCAGTTTGTGGGGGCGCTGTAGTCGCCTGTTTTACGATATCTCAACCAGAGTTGATGTTCTTCACGGGAGGATTTATATTCTTTGGTTAGAAAAGGTATCTCCTAGAGAGGATCCATTTTAACGCGCAGTAGTGAAGGCAATTTGGGGCGTCTCGCACATTACCTAGCTGTTATGGCATATCATTTGCTTGGATGGTTAGTTTACATGCGGTTACTGTTAGTCTTGCGTTTATTTTGTGGTATTTAATTAGTTCTTTGTAATCGAGAGTCGTATTATTATCGTGACTGGAGAAACATAGCTATTGTGGTAACAAAAGCTTAAGCGTTATAAGATACCACTGCTGAAATGAAAAGAAATCGTTCTATTCTTGATCTAAAAGGCTACAGGCTTGTGACGATTATAAATATATCAAGATAATACACCGTAGTTTGTTACAAATATTTATTTTTTCAAGCCGACCATGGTTTCGCTGGGTATTGACCTATCTACATTAGGACGAATGGCACGTAAATATTCAAATTGTATATGACATCATAAATGGTGTTTACAGTCACGTGTTTTGGTTAGATGCTTCCACGCGCTTGATAGAAATGGGGTGGATGCAACGAGATAGAAATACATAGAGTGCTTCTGTGATTAGTTCTCTGCTGTGGCAGCTGAAGCCAACGAGGAGAGAGCCCGCCATCTTTGATGAGGTACAAATTCTGCGTGTGTCAAGGAGTCACCTCGGTTCTTTCAGCTGCTCGGCGATCGTGTTATGATTTGTGAATAGTCACAATTATCAGCACATTTTGGATAATTATTTCAACAATAAAATGCCATTTACTCCACTTTTGGAAGGTTAGCCCTACATTTCACAAGTAAGCATTTTAAAATAAGGTTGAGCTGTAAATGCTCAGTTAATCAAACGCAGAAAATAGGACATCTAATCCGTATAGCTGGTGATTAAACCAGCAGATGAACCATTTCAATATCTGTGTTATCTTAAGACTTTTTATTCCTTATATTTTGTAAACAGTCGTACTCAATGTGAACACTGAATCTTGTTTACTATGGGAAGCTGAGGTTAATTGTGAGTTACCAACTTTGAGGCTTTTTGGGAACAATTTTTACTTATGCTAGTGTTTTTTTTTTTACATATACTTCAGGATGTTTTGCAAATGGCATTTGTATATATATTCTAGAATCTGTACAGTGTACTTGCAACTTGTCTGACAAGACAACAAATATTTCAAAATCTTAGGAAGCAGCAATTTCTTTTTATGTGATAAAGATCATGTGCCCATGGCTAATGCCCATTAGATAGCAAATACTGGTAAAGCAATCAATTTATGGTTACTTAATTTGCAGAAGTAATAATTGTGATTGGTAATATAAATTTATTGCTTGCTGACACCTGTCAGGAAACAATCCTAGTATTTTATCTGAAAGCACAGGGACACCCAGCTTGTGTTCTAGGCATTTGTCTCTGATTAGTGATTAATCTGTAGTATTACTGCAACAAAGTGAGAGTGGGGAGCTTGAAAATTTCTTGACATAATACTCTTTATTTGTGAATGTGTTAGTACAATGTGTGTGGTTTTTGGGTAGCAAAAATACAGGCAATATTGATTTAAAACTGAAAATAGGAAACAGGGAGTACAATGGTACCTCAAAAATGCAAATAACATAAAATATTTATGAAAACTGGCACAAACGGTTATGAAATGACAATTGAAAAAAAAATTATGGAATAATACAAAAAGAAAGGGACTAGCAACATTTTGTAATAACAACTTGCATTTGATTTTTGCGTGATAGGTGGTGCTTTTTTTTTTTGAAGAATGTGACCTCTGATTCATGATGAATGTACAGTCAGTATGTCCATGTATAAATTGCCAGTTATTCCTATTGCATCAACCACATATATGAGAGGTTAGTATTGAACAAAATGTCACTCACGTAAATCAGTCTTTCTTTGAATTGAACAAGTTGTGCCTGTATTTCTCTAAAATACAAATCAAACGCACTTGTATTTCCAGCAAGACTGTTGAAGGAACCCACAAAATTACAACACAAAACATAAACATTTGCTCGCCAAACTTTTTTGCACATAATGAATGCAAATCAGTGGTTGTTAATTTCTCACTTCATATTAATAAGAGGCTGTGCCCTTAAAATTGAAACAAAGAAAAAAACTATGTGCAGTACATCTTAACAATTGCCAAAATGTGTACAAATATCAGGTGAAAACTACAAAATTTCAGCTTTGGGACAACAAAAAACTAGGTTTCTTAAAAAAAAGTAAAATATGAAAGTGCAAATAAAAAATATTAAATACTTAATACTGAAACAAAAAAAATACAATTTTTTGTCCGATAAAAAAATTAAAGTCCCTAATCTGAATTTTTTGGTCACTCAGCCCAGAGCTTGAAAAATATCTAAAATAATACATGCCCAGAGAAAATTTACCTGCCCAGATATTAAAAGCAGGATGTGTAGAAAGATTTTTCTTTTGATACCAAAAATTACAAGTCTTTTTAGGTGTAAAAAGTACATAAAACTATTTTTAGCTACTCGGTACTGGTGTTGCTTGCTAACTGTAAATAGCATTTGGAGCATCATATTGCCTCAATGTCTGTCTATACCTAGGTCACAGGGGAGTTACAGAAGTGATATATATATATCTGTAACTACAACATATATTAGGTCACCAAGTTTATTTAAACTGCACTTAAGAATAATTATTTTCAATTCTTTTTCTTACGGATAAACCTTGGAAGATAGTTAAATAATACATAGCAAATAAACATATGTAGATACATAAATAAAATAATTTTCATCAAAAAAAGGGTTAGCCTATTCCTGCTGTTAAAATACATCAAAAAGTAAACTGACAATAAAAAATACAGGAAAAAGGTAAGTAATGTTTATACGTAATGTTATATATATATATAGAGAGAGAGAGAGAGAGAAAGAGAGGGTGGGCGACATCATAACCAGGTGTATATATATACTGTATGTATGGCCTTAACTAAAAAGAAAAGCAGGATGTGCAGAAAGATTTTTTCTTTTGATACCAAAAAAAGACATGCAACAAATGCAGACAACTCAAAGAATATATATATACAGAGAGAGAGAGAGAGAGTGAAACCACTGAAATGGCAATGGGCTGGACATGTTGCCAGAAAAACAGACCACCGATGGACGACTGAAATTTTGAACTGGATTTCGAGGGACAAAAAACTCATAGGAGATGGGTGGATGAAATTCGAAACCATGCAGGAGTAATATGGAGGAGACAGGCTCAAGACACACAATTGTGGAAGAAACTTGGGGAGACCTTCATTCAGCAGTGGATTGATAATGGTATATATATCATCATAATTGACACCTATTATCCTTACAATATATATATACTGTATATAATCAATATATATATATATATATATATATAGATATATATATCATTATCATCATTGTCAACCATTATCATTCCACTACTGGATGAGGGTCTCCACAAGTTTCTTCCAACTGTATGTCTTGAGCCTATCTCCTCCATGTTACTCCGACATGCTTTCGAATTTCAGCCACCCATCGCCCATGGGGTCTTCTGGGTTTTTTTCGGTAACACTTAAGCTATGATTTAACTTTGGGGCTCCAGATGTCTTTCCCTGAAGAGTGGTTTGGGGTTCCTGAGTTGTTTTATTCTATGTCATTTTTGTCTAGAACCATGAAAGTGGGTTACTTCTGGTTAATTCTATGTTTATTTCTACTACGTCTAATTCCTGCAGCAAGGTGCAGTGTTGATGTGGTCTAATTACAACATGAGTGTGCTTTACTTCTTTTTACTGATATATGTATAACATCAACCATTATCAATCCACTGCTGGATGAAGGCCTCCCTAAGTTTCTTCCACAGTTGTCTGTCTTGAGCCTGTCTCCTCCGTGTCACTCCTGCATGATTTCGAATTTCATCCATTCATCTCCCATGGGGTCATCTTCTGGGTCTTATATATACATAGAGAGAGAGAGAATTATATTGTGTGAAGTATTTAGTGTATGTGCTGGAAGATACCTTTATTATGGTCAAGTTACCACAATTGCCTTGCCTACCCACGAATAAGGCTTACAGATTTGTGTTGTCGAATGTCAAGGCTAACAAACAGATTAGAAACATGCCCAGTGCTAAGGACTTTTAATTTTTATTAAATAAAAACCAGGTAAGTAGTAGTTTTTCTTCTGATTATATAAGATAGGGGCAGTTGGTAAAAGTATTTTAATATTGGTACCTCTTGGCTGTGTAAACTCATTGTTTGTTTTCCGTTTTTCTTCGAACTTTTTTTTTTTCATTTAAAACTCTCATAAAATATTTGGCGTCTATGTATTTGGAGTGATAAGCTGTGGGATGATTCAGCATTCTCATGGTGATGACCCACGAATATCTAAGATTTTTACCGAAATTGCGGATTGACTGCAACTGTATTTTTTATTTATTTTTTTTTCATTTTACTCTTATTACCGAAGCTGACTTATATTTCACTGAAAATTGGTTCCAAATAATTTGTGAAATGTCAAAAAATTACGGCATGAGATTTTATTCAAGGAGAGTAAGCTACATCCATTAAAATATCATTTTCTTTTTAAAACACTATTGCCGCCAACTAACAATGAAAAGCGTTATTTGATACGTTAAAGTTTTAGTCTCACCCCCTAGGTGTTTATAACAACATTTCTGAGTTATATCCTTATTTAACATCAAACCATATATTAGGAAAAAACTCCCCTTTTCTTAACACGGAACGGAAATCGTTCTTGTACCTCATCAAACATGGCTGCCACTTGTTTCCGGTGGCTTCAATCTGCCGTTCCCCGACGTAAGCGCTCTCACGTACTTCTATCTCGTTGGGTGGATGTCATGTCATTAACAAGTTGCGAAGACTTCTGATATAGGTGGAAACATACAGGAAGGATATGTAGAGAAGACACTGGGCTGTATTAAGTTGAAAACTCATGACGTCATGAAGTCGACTGCAGCGCACCAGTGACCTAAAACAGAACTACAGTTGATTGACAGCTGGTTTCCTCAGGGAACACCCACGAACCACGTGATTTTTGTCCGTTAATGTCCTGTCTTTTACTTTGGCTTGCTATCTGGCAGTGTTGAAGTTTCTTTTTGGTTTTCATTTCCTCTAGCGTTCTAATAAGTGGTATTATTTTCCTTATAACTTACTGATCCTATAATTTTCCTTACAGAATTCATAACTTTTGGGTTTTTACGTGTCTGTTGTTCATTTGATTCTTTCTTCCATACCCACTCCTGCTTCACTTTCAATTCTAATTTGTATTCAATTGTCATCTGCTTCGACATCTACGTTATTATTGGCTTCGTTAGCTTTTTGGCTTATCTTTTTTTGTACTCGGCCTTTGTGTAACCTGTATTTCCATAATTGGCCAACATTTGTATGAAAATTGTTTTCCATCTTCGTAATTTTTTGTTATTTCTGAAGTAAAGGCATGTCTTCCAAGATGGTGCGGTGGCGCTGCTGTCGCCTGCGCTGGGTTAACCGTAACAACCATTGCCGACGTCACGGGGGCACGTCACATTTTGCTTCTGTTTTAGGTCCGTGGGGGGCGCCACTTTCTATGGGAGGATTTTTCTGTGGGCTCCCTATCCTGCTGTTTCCACTCTATAGATCCTTCCTTTATGGGTGGAAAGATTCCAAAATATCAAGTTTGGTAGTTGAATCTGGCTTGTCAATTAGTTTTGCTTCTTCAAAGAGAAATTTATGGTTTTTTTCGTAACAGTGTTTGTGCCATCGATTACTTCTTTTTGGGGTCAAAATTCCGAATGTAGGTCTTGTGCTCCTTCAATCGAAAACGCCTATATAGGAAGCGCTACATTGACATGGAATTTCATAAATTTCCCCGCAGGTTTTGTCTTCAACATAGTTCTTTGATCCTAAAAAGCACATTTTATTTATGGGTTTAAAAATCGCCTTAAAATTAAAGATTTTGAGAATTTTGAAGGCAATAAAGACAGTTTGGAAAAAGAACTTTATTTCCTTAAACTTATATCTGTACAGGGAGGATACAACCATTCCATTATAGACAAGGCTCTAACAAAAGTCCGAAAACCGAAGCCTATCTCCCCGTTAACTCCTGTGCTGCGCCCATTGCGAAGGGAATTCTGCCATTATTGCATTTTCCCGTGACATCGCTTTCAAAATTTCAAAAATTCTCAAAACCTTTAATCTTAAGGTGATCTTTAGGATCAAAGGACGTATGTTGAAGACAAAAACTCGTGAGAAATTTATGAAATTCCCGACAATGTGGCGCTTCGTATACAAGACAGACCCGTAGAGTCTTGCGTTTTTTATTATAGAGCCTCGCGTTTTCCTACATTTTTTTTTCAAAAAAAAAAAAAAAAAAAAATGTAGAAAAACGCCAGGCCCTTTTCAATTTTTTTAATTAAAGCCCGGCCGGCCCGTAAAATTTCAGCAATTACCAAAACATGAATTTGATTTCTGGTGCAGTCGGTCATTCGACTCCCTGAAGAGTTTTCATTTTCTTACTCTAAGTCTCTGTACAAGTCACGTGACTTACGAGGAGTAGGAACTTGTATACTCAAAAATATTGCATGAAAAGGACAATTTCCATACCTTTCAAATTTTACTGGGTTTTCAAAGTATCATTCACTACCGCCGGACTTGGAAATATCCTTGGGGATAAAGGAGGAGGGGGGGGGGAGTTTAATTCCAATTGGAAATATCCTTGGGGATAAGGAGGAGGAGGGGGGAGTTTTTTGAGAATTTTGAAGGCAATAAAGACAGTTTGGAAAAAGAACTTTATTTCCTTAAACTTATATCTGTACAGGGAGGATACAACCATTCCACATTATAGACAAGGCTCTAACAAAAATTGAAAACCAAAGCCTATCTCCACGTTAACTCCTGTGCTGCGCCCATTGCGAGAGAATTCTGCCATTATTGCATTTTCCGCTGACATCGCTTTCAAAATTTCAAAAATTCTCAAAACCTTTAATCTTAAGGTGATCTTTAGGATCAAAGGACTATGTTGAAGACAAAAACTCGTGAGGAATTTATGAAATTCCGTGTGAATGTGGCGCTTGCGTATACAAGACAGACCCGTAGAGTCTTGCGTTTTTTATTATAGAGCCTCGCGTTTTCTTACATTTTTTTTCAAAAAAAAAAAAAAAATGTAGGAAAACGCCAGGCCCTTTTCAATTTTTTTAATTAAAGCCCGGCCGGCCCGTAAAATTTCAGCAATTACCAAAACATGAATTTGACACCTGGTGCAGTCGGTCATTCGACTCCTGAAGAGTTTTCATTTTTCTTACTCTAAGTCTCTGTACAAGTCACGTGACTTACGAGGAGTGGGGACTTGTATATGCATAAATATTGCATGAAAAGGATGATTTCCGCCTTTCAGAATTTTACTGGGTTTTCAAAAGTATCATTCACTACCGCCGGACCCGGAAATATCCTTGGGGATAAGGAGGAGAAGGGGGGGGAGTTTAATTCGAATTGGAAATATCCTTGGGGATAAGGAGGAGGAGGGGGGGGGAGTTTTTGAGAATTTTGAAGGCAATAAAGACAGTTTGGAAAAAGAACTTTATTTCCTTAAACTTATATCTGTACAGGGAGGATACAACCATTCCATTATGAACAAGGCTCTAACAAAAGTCCGAAAACCGAAGCCTATCTCCACGTTAACTCCTGTGCTGCGCCCATTGCGAGAGAATTCTGCCATTATTGCATTTTCCCGTGACATCGCTTTCAAAATTTCAAAAATTCTCAAAACCTTTAATCTTAAGGTGGTCTTTAGGATCAAAGGACTATGTTGAAGACAAAAACTCGTGAGGAATTTATGAAATTCCGTGTGAATGTCAGCGCTTCGTATACAAGACAGACCCGTAGAGTCTTGCGTTTTTTATTATAGAGCCTCGCGTTTTCTTACATTTTTTTTTTTAAAAAAAAAAAAAAATGTAGGGAAAACGCCAGGCCCTTTTCGAATTTTTTAATTAAAGCCCGTATTGCCCGTAAAATTTCAGCAATTGCCAAAACATGAATTTGACACCTGGTGCAGTCGGTCATTCGACTCCTGAAAAGAGTTTTCGTTTTCTTGCTCTAAGTCTCTGTACAAATCACGTGACTTACGAGGAGTGGGGACTTGTATACTCAAAAATATTGCATGAAAAGGACAATTTCCATACCTTTCAAAATTTTACTGGGTTTTCAAAGTGTCATTCACCTTACTTCCGGACCCGGAAATATCCTTGGGGATAAGGAGGAGGAGGGGGGGGGAGTTTAATTCGAAAAGTACGAAATATCTAGAATTATGAGACCGATCGTTCTACTGAGAGAAGATTTTATGACTTTATAAACTGCACCTATCTCTACTAGCATATCATATCGCTGGAACCCAATATGTGTCTCGCGTGTGGGGGGTAACACATTTGTACCGCTTAAGATGCGATATACCAGCTTGTGTGCTATCGTAACTCAAAAAGATTTTTGCATGTAGTGCAGGTACTGCACAACATTAACGGCCGACTAGTTTCAGAACAGGACGGTAATTTAGTATGTTTCCAAGTATCGCTTTTCCCCTTTACATTGTCTACAAGCACATATTTTCCGGAAGAGATTTTTCGCGAATATCTTTTGCTTTCTTAAACTCCATAATAAGTATGGAAGAGTATTTATCAGTAACACTGAACTGAACAGACTGCCCAGCTAACCAATGTCACAGAAGTTTTGAAAACGGCCGCCTGAGAGTACAAATGGGGAAAATAAGACACAGATTTATACACAGAAGTAAGTTTCTCCCAGACCATTTCTCCCGTGCCATTTAAGACAACTTAAAAAGCTTTTCACACATCTAGAGAACAAAGTGCCATGAAACCAGGACAATAAAAAACATCGTTCTGCTAGAGGATGGCTCGATTTAGAAATGCTGCAGTTGATAGCCTGCCCTGAAGCATGAGAGGACAGAGGAATTTAGAGAGAGAGAGAGAAGGGACCACATTCACATTGAAAAACTAAGGGAGCTGACCCACTCCAATTGTTCTGTAGGAGAGGAGGATGTCGTAAAACTTCTTTTTTTCCAACAGCGGAAATTATTCAATCTTATAGTGCTGCTGT